>JALMQS010000075.1:17782374-17815485 GCA_024734495.1 Forficula auricularia
TTGAATATTTATATATAAACTCTCTCGTTTACTTGAATCAAAGAGAAAAATTTGTTTTACAATTTCATTTCGATATCAGTTCCAAAAAGGATTTTTTTTTTTATTATTCACAATGAAAGGCTTTAGAGGTATTTTCAATATTTTTCCTTATGGTATAATTAGAGAATGAATTAAATTTTTTTTTTAATTTACTAAATTTTGAAAATTTTCAGTGTTGTGGGAATATGTTAATTAAATAAGGAGAGCAATTATTTGTTAAAACTACATTATCCTACTATAAAGATATTTTTTATAAATATATAATTTATTTCTATTTAAATTACTTTTGATTCACAAGTGATAATTTGGTGATTGTAGAAAAAAACCATTTAACTATTTTTTTACAAATTTATTTGAATTTTTATTGTTTTGGGGTTATAGATTAATTAATGATTAAAATTTCTAAAGAAAATCAAGATAGTCATCCATTAAATTTGAGATGATATGGATTATTTGTGTTCGGTCGCTACAGCCCCCTAAATTGTTCCTTGCGACGCGTGAGCTGGTTGCCCCTGGTCCGCTGTCTGCCGCCAGAGGGCGGCTAAGTCGCCAGTCCTCTCTCAATTTGGGCTGCCCGGCTTGCTGAACTCACTCTCTTGTCCGCTTGTGCTCGGATGGAAGGCAAGCATATATCTGTATCTTTCAACGCTTCACGTGGAGCCATCGTGTTTCTTAGTTCGCGAGTCAATCTCGCTTGGTTCTCCTTTTCCGCTTAATTCTCTCGTATAATCATCATCATATGTACATATCACCCCCGCCAAATAGCGGATAATAAATCGTTATTAATATATATATATATATTTGTGTATAGTGTTTTTCATTTACTTCATACTGGAGGGCTGTTTTCAGTTCGGCCCTCCAGTCCTCTACACGCTCTCCCACCCTGGTGTACGCCAGTACAATTTGTATTATGTCAGAAAGGCTGTTTCGCCCTTTCGGGAATCGAACACGAATACCAAAAAATGGTCCTTGGCTTTCTGTAATATAATCACATCTGACGAGTATAGCACGCGGATTTAGTATTTGACCATCTCTCTTGATTTTCTTTAGAAACTTTAAAACTACTATACTATAAGCATTTCTTTTTTAAATATTGAGATTACATAAAGTGATTAAGATGTGCAATCATTTTACTTATTGAGCAGCCATTAAAGTTTAGCAATGCATGGATACTGTAAAGTAGGTTGCCGATGTTTCAGGCAACCATGGAATTACACTTTTTTTCTGAATACTTCAAGGACTATTTAGATTAATCCGTTTTATGGATTTAATAAAAGTGTATTAATCTAATTCATAATATAATTTTTTCCAATAACCCTGTGCCTGATAAATAATAATTATTGTAACTTCCTCTTTTAAAACAGAAACATGTAAAACATATTACAAATAAATAAATTATTCGTTTTATAATTCTTGATTTTATCATATAAAATAACAAAATATATTTCATGGAAAGTAAATTAGCTAAGGATGACGCTTTCACTCATTTTGTCCGGATTTCTTTACAATATTAAAAAAAAAAGATTCTCCAAAATTACTTTTTAATTAGTTTATATCGTTCATTAAATATATCGAATATAATCAATCACTTTCTATATACTTTTCACTAACCTCTTTATAAACATATTTTCAATAGACTCTTTCACTCACTTACAAATTAGTCATTCTATTTTAATTAGCTATTTTCTTTATAATTAAAAGACCAATATTATGAGAATGATATTGAAACTGAACAGAAAAAAAGTTATCCGAAATTCAACACATCTCCTTACTGTGTCATAAAAATGCTCCTTCTGATATTTTTATATAATTTTATTTCCATAACACATCAAATAGATATAGGTATTAATATAAATATCGCATTCCTGAAAAAAATGATGTCGAGATATCTCAGAACTTAACATTTTATCAAAGTCCAAAAAAGTGATTAAGAAATAACTATATACCTATAGTTATAAAACTATGTAGAGGGATTAGAATTTGAATTTTTTAATATTACTTAATTAACGTAATTTTTTAGTAGGCAGCAAAATTGATTGATAAGAAAAAATCATTGAGGCTTCCTCTGCTTTATGCTTGTATGAAGTGACCAGCTTACTATTTCACAAAAACGAATTTACCTTCATCCATTTGGGTATTTGAACCTATTAGAGATAACCGATTTCTAATTTAAAAGACTGATGATAAAGGTCAAATCTTCGAAACTATAGTCTCTAACAAATAAATATTCTCACTCCTAAAATCTAAACTATTATAAAAATAAATTATATTTATACAATAGATTCATTATATATGTATTATATATACTATATAGGCTATAGGAAGGAATAGGTATATGTTTATTTGCATCAACCAGAGGACAGCCTTTATGATTTCTCCTTATGATTTAATAATGCCAATCATAATTGATTCTAAAATCTATTTAGTTTTAGTTTCGAGATAAAACAGGTAAATACGAAATTCCGTATGATATTCATAATTGACTTTTAAGATAAAGAGTATAGACGCAGTCTTTCGACGCCTTGACAAAATAATCGATATCTCTACAAATAAGACTTATTTAAGATCTTCGATCTCGATTTTACTTTTTATTTATCAAAATAGTATTTAACCGTATTTGAGATTTTTCGAAAAAAAAAATAAGCGGAAACGCCAAATTTTTTCTACACTATTACAATACTTTCCTATAGTATATGTATGTTAAATTAAAAAAAAAATCGGCATGTAAAATTTAGATAAGGCTTATCGATGATGTGGTTCAATAATCAAGAGTGTGACATTAATATCAGCTTATCAGTTTCTCTGATTGTAACTTCTCTCTCCAAATATGTTGCGAAATTAATTTACCTCTGTAGCCGTATTCATCCGGCGGCTGTATTGAAAATCTTATCGCGTGCTCTGGCTGGAAATGACCGATCCTGGTAATTCATGTTCGAATGCAGTCCCAATTCAATTATCTGCTTTATCATTTAATTAAAACTCTTCTTGTTATTTGTGTGACCGACGTGCATGCATGCTCAACCCTCTCCATACAAATTGTCCGATGGCCATGGGCTCAAGGGCTGGCGTTGCGCTCAACCGGAAGCCGGATATGGCCGGACGTCAGGGGAAAAGAGTGGCTGCGATGGCAATTGCCTCGATGGGAAGTGATTTCAATTGACTAAGCAACCAAGTGGTTTCGACAGGGAGGATTTTGGACACCCTCAACCTCCCTCCTCTAGACTTCCTCTATAATCTCCGATCTGCATTTTTTTCTATTTTAATTCAAATGAGAGCCATTACTTTCAGGGAAATTTCATTTTTCATTATTTATTGCAGGGTGTCTGAATGTATGGCCACAAAAAGAATTAATATCTGAAGGAATGACATTCAGTCCATCCGAATTTGCTCTTATCTAATGGTGATTCGTGGGAACAGAAATAAGGAGTTGTATACTAGAAAATTTTTAGGGAAGAGGGGTCGAAATTGTTGTAATTAATTAATAAATTATTATAATTATAAAAATATAATAAAAGCAATATTCCAATAAAATCGTAAATGTTTGTTTTAGCAGTTAGAAAAAACGCGTATTTTTCAACTTAAAAAAAGAGAATTTATTTTTATTTAGGAACAAATCAAAGATTTTAGTAGAAATATTTTTACATTGCATATCAGAGGGTTTCGTCCCCTTGGGAATCGAACCCAAGCGCTAACTAAGCTTGCCGGGCTGTTAGCCAAACCCTCATTAGTTAGCGCTTGGGTTCGATTCCCAAGGGGACGAAACCCTCTGATATGTAATGTAAAAATATTTCTACTAAAATCTTTGATTTGTTCCTAAATAAAAATAAATTCACTTTTCAATATTATATAATTGGGTTGATTTTTGAAAAAATTCCATCTTTTTTCAAAAAAAGAAACTCAAAAAAGATGCTTAAATCTTTACATTAATCATTTAAAAAAAGAGGTTATCGATTCGACAAATATTTTTACTTAAGTATTGTAATTGTGTATGAAAAAAGTTGTTTTCTGCTTCACATTTTCGAAATATCTTAAAAACGACTAAAAATTAATAAATTAAGTGAATTCAAGGCGTTTCGGTCTCTAATGAATAGGATAACTTGGAAAAATTTATATTTCAAGGGGTATCAATTATTTTGTCAAAATATCTGTTAATAAGTGAGTGTGCGCGTGTTACCAAATTATGTGTAGGTACTATTTAGAAAACCAATGAAGGTATCAAAAATAGATTTTTTTATTTAGTTATATTATATTGAAATTAAGAGCTGAATATACTAGTATATATTAAAAAAATGCATATCTTTTATAGAACAATCTTAAGAACGTAGGTATTTTTCAATATAATATAACTAAATAAAAAATTATCCCCAAAACTTTCCCGCGAGGGGGCCTTTAGACAACAATTTAATTTGACTACAAAGTTACTGCAAGAAATTAAAACAGAACATACCTAATTCTTGATTAAACTAATGAAATATATTTAATTTACGGTTAGTTTGCCATAAGAAAAGTTTTTTCGTTGCCGTTATTCATCCCATGAGTCCTGGGGGGGGGGGGGGGGGGGTTTCTGCCCCCCCCCCCCCCTGTGGCTAGGCCTCTGGTCGTAATACGTATATCGTCACCCCATTACAAGAACTAGGTAACTCCAAAAAATTCATTTTTGTGATACCTGGCTATTTCATAACTAAAATACATTAGAATTGTTTTTCTTAACTGTAACAAAAATAATGTGTAGTCATATTAAGCATTTTATTCAGATAAACACTTTAGGTAAAAGGTTTTTCGCCCATTTCTCAAGAATTTGAAAAATCAAGTTACTTAGTTCATTTATTCAAACAATAAGATAAATATTCCATATAAAATATAAAGTATTTGTATTATAGATCGAATTTTAGTATTGAGTCACGGAACGCCTAAAGCGTTTATTATCTTCTTCCCATTTTAAAATTTAAGTTTAAGTGAGGACCTAAGTTATGTCCTTATTCAGTAATAGAAACGTTTAAAATAAGAAAAAGAAATTATAGTTAATTCAGTAATTAAATTTTTAGTAAAATAATTTCATATAGTAATAAAAAAACCAATAATAGGTAAAAGAACAATCAAAGATGGTTTTAATGGCTAACCACCTAACCCTGCTTTAGGCATATAATAATGTTTCTAAATTCACATTATAGCAACTGTTCTCTCCCCTTTGCGATAAAATAATACTAACAGAATGCAGAAAGACCCTAGTTAACTACCCGTTTGGAGTGAGACCAACTAAAAAGACATCAAATTTTCCACTTTCAATTCTATATCTCTGTTGTTTATGAATACAAACCATTCAAATTAAGTTGGAAAAAAAGAGAAATTTAAAAAGTTTCGAAAAGCTGCTTTTATCTTTAGGCTAATATAAATCTTTCACATGAATAATTTTTGTCTAATTTTAGTTAGAATCGAATTGAGAATTAAAATTCATGCCTTTTTATTGAAGGAAATCATCGATCGCTAGAAGCAATCATTAATGGTGAACAATAAGATTTCTCCCCATAAGAGTTGTTTGTTTATTTGTTCATTCACCATCAACCAGCGCCCCATGCGGTTGCCTATTGAATGTTAGAGAATGAATTTGCCAGAGATAAGATAATTGAATTTGCTTTAAATTATCTATATAAATAAAAATATACTGTTAGGCTTAAGTGATACGTTGAAGGATCTCCGAAAGTTCTTCACCGATTTCTTTGAAATTTTCACACAACATTCCATTCAAATACACGAGTGTTTTTATAGATATCACACATGTGGCATGTAAAAAACATTTTTTCGAATAAACAACGCCAGCGCCTCTCTGGGGGTAAAAGCAAACAAACAAGATAGCCGATAATAGCTTTTTGGAAATCTTTCAACTGTCAATATTATTTTTGGTTAAGAGAACAATTTTGACAACTAATATATAATTCATTTACTGTTTTAATACCTATTCTATAATTATTTGCATTTTTAATTTATTTTCAAAACTAATATTATTTTTTAAATCACATCAACGCGTGGTCGGGTCAGCTATTGTCTATGTAAATTTTGACCATAAAAACGAGACTCTCCCCGCCAGGGGCTTGGTGACTGCTAGCTAATTTTAGAAATCTTGAATAGATGACATCCAAATTGGATTTTTTTTCAATTGTTTATAATCTCAAATAAATAACCCAACAAACATCTATTTCTGTAACTGAGCTCTCCAACTTACTTTGGTAAGCCTTTCACCATTGAGAACCTTTAATAGGTTATTGAAGCTATTAATAGGTTTGATTTTAATTTAATATATATATTTTAATTGTATTAATTGTAAGAAATACTTACTTTGTTTTACTCTATAATGGATCTGCTTCGCGGTGGTGTAACTCAGTGTAACTCTCTTTGTCTTAAATTGGCTATTGTGAATTTACTGATTTTAAATTTTAATTATAGATATTATCAAATAAAAAAAAATATAAAAAAATAAGAAAATTAAGAATAAAATAATAATTAAAATACTAAAGGGGTTGAAGGGATTTTGGGAAGGGTAGGTAAGGGGATTTAACTATTAAAGGAGATGAATTAAATTTTTCTTTAAGGTT
This sequence comes from Forficula auricularia, assembly GCA_024734495.1. Taxonomy (NCBI): domain Eukaryota; kingdom Metazoa; phylum Arthropoda; class Insecta; order Dermaptera; family Forficulidae; genus Forficula; species Forficula auricularia. The sequence continues at coordinate 17,789,004 of JALMQS010000075.1, forward strand.
GTACTCGAAAGAATGATAGAACCAGAGATTAAATATTTGACAATTTATTTATATCAGCAAGAAGAAAATTAATATATATATATATAAAAAAATGAAATGGATAGACTTAGAAATGTTTCAAGATTATTAGACTTGCTCATGTATTGAGATTGTAAGCAGATATTGGTACAATGGGCGCAAATCCAATCAGAAGCAGATAAAATGGTCTTTCTCGTCTTACGATAGTGGAGACAAGGCAGGAGGTGACCACGTAGGTGTCTAGCAGTACTTCCAATCCGTCTTCAAGATGACGACGGCGGTCCACCACGTGTAGAACACAACAATAGCACTCTCATAGGCGTAGGATGTAAAGAATGAGTAATATATTATATTAATATAAAGTGAGAGAGTCGTAAGAGTAATAATATTCAATAATATCAGGAGTAATATAATATCATATTAATAGTGATAGTATATAATTATAGCGTAGTATATTAAGTAATAATATATCATATAAATATTGAGTGGTAATATAATAGTATAGTATTAATAGTAATGATAGTATAATGTATAATATATATAATAGTAATGATTATAGTAATATGTATATCATAGTAATGTGATAATAGTAATGTGCTCTGATCTTCTTTTTACGAAATTTCTCCCTCCGTGCTGTTCATTTGAGATCATGTGCTCTGATCTGATATCCTGATTGGTGGATCGATTTTACCCTCTTGTTCTGTTTGCCTGGGGATGTTGTTCTATGAATTCCCTTCTGCTCCTTCATTTGCTCGTTGACCGGCTCTGCTTTAGATCTTAATCTCTTCCAATTGTCATTTCTTGAAACCCTTCTTAAAATATACATTTTATTGTGAATTTAAATAAAAAAATTAAATTTTATTAATAATATTTTTTTCTCTGTTTTCTGGATTAACATTGATTAAATTAGACTTTCTCTTTTTTTGAATTTAAATCCCAAAAAAAAAAAATAACTCCGTTCATGAATTGTGTTTCTTTTAAATTTATTTTGCCTACAATGTATCAAACCTTTGGTGTTTAGTGGAATCGTTCGAGTATTTGCAAAATGAATTAAATTAAAAGAGAAGAAAAAATAATTTTAAAAGAGAAAAAAATAAACATATTTAAAAATATCTTTATGATGATATATTTACTTTTGTAAATAAAACTTTTTTCATGTCTAGTATTTGCTAATGTATTAATTTTTTCCCTTTAAAAAGTCTACAAATATGGCAAGTGCTCCATATTAAGATACCTGTACCTTTAAAATTTAGTAATTTGAAAATAGCTTCTTATTTATAATACGAGGTTCGAGGGCGTGCCGAAGGAACGCCCTCGAAGCTCGGCCCTTCGGGCTGGTGCCCTGGCAGGCGGCGTCTCGGCCCAAAAATTTTATTCCTCTTAAAAAACCACACTCCAAATGTATACCTGTAAACTCCAGAAAATACATAGTCTGTTAAAAGTTTCGCCTCATTTTCGTCCTGACACAGCTACAGAAATGAGGCTCTAGATATGAATCTGGGACTATTTTTTTTTCTATAATCTACAGCATTGTGAAATTTTTTGTGTGGAAATAGATTTATTTAAATAAGTGGTATCGTGTGAGGAGGAGAATTATATTATATCATTTTTTTAAAATTTGGGATCGATAATCGATATAAGGCTCCAAATATTTAAAAGAGATCAGGTGTTGTTAATGACAGGCTGCTCCAGGATTGCAATGAGAAACTCATATGGGCATGCGTGTCTTAAGTCGTTTAATTTTGTAAAAATCAAAAAATAAGAATAACAAAATTTAGATTTTTAAAAAATTATAAAAAAGTGGCAAATTATTAAAAAATAAACAAATAATATGTAAATCAAATAAGATGTGATTGATTTCTTTTTCTGTGCGCAAAGAAAAGAAAAGAATTGAATATTTAATTGTTGAGTGGTGAAGGGGGGGGGGGGGGTAATAATTATCAATAAATTTAATGTTTCTTAGCCTATACAGTAGCGTCGATGGCCGGGATTTGGAGATGTGCGCGGGAGCAAAGAGCTCTTTTAATTGGATGCTGCGCCCAGGAGTTATGAAGAACAACATATTTATCGAATTTTGTAGGCTTAGATCGGGGTCCCTTCCTTCAGCCGTAAGAACCAGCAGGGGAAGACTGCCGGAGGGGCCTCCGATGTGTCGGGCTGGGTGCAGACGAACTGAAACAACGGCGCACATCATCCAATGTTGTGATAGGACCGCGGATGGGCGGGTTAAGAGGCATGACGCTGTGGTACGATGTCTGGCCGACGATTTAATCAAAAAGAGAATGCGTGTCGAGTTGGAGTACTTGTACTCCAGCTCGGCGGGCAATAGAAAGCCAGACATCGTGGCAAAGGATGCGGCGGGGGTGGTGTGGGTTTTGGACGTCCAGTTCGTCTCCGCGCTTACAGAACTGGGTGTTGCCCACCGAAACAAAATAGAAAAATATATGGGCAACTCCAGTCTGGTGGATAATATTGCGGAGCGATTTGGCGTCAGTGCGGGCTCGGTCAGGGTCGAGGCCATCACACTCTCGTGGAAGGGAGTGTGGTGGCATAAAGCGGTGGAGTCCCTCATCGCCCTGGGTATATCCCAAAAAACAATAAACGATTTGACATATAGGGCGATGAGGGATCTCTTCTTAATTTTTACACTTTCGGCAGAAGAACATGGAGAGCGGGTGGCGTTTGATTATTTTTTGTGAATAAAAAAAAAAAAAAAGAAATGTGAAATGTGAGCCAGGATTAATCATGGCTCTCTCAGCCACCCGCTCTGAATCTGAATTAATTTGTTCTGAAGCCGAAAGTGTGAAAGATTTGTGTAATCATCTTAAATTTTCTTGTAAGAGGCGGCCCGCTCCTCGGAGGCCCAATAAATAAAATAAAAAATAAAAATAAAACCAATTGGAGTCTTTCATTTCGAAATTTGAGTCCCAATTACGATTATATTTCAAATTTGCCGCAAATATACCGATGGCGCTCTCTCTCGGCAGCATTACGTTAGCGTTGCGGCAAATTAATCTAGACAAATATATATAGTATTGTTGTAAATCACATTTTACTTTAGAATTGTTACAGTTAACTTTTCATTTATTGTTATGTCGAAGAGAGTAAAATGTGTCTAATAATGAGGAAAGTATTTTACTATATATAAGAGTCTAGATTAATTTGTAACAACACTGAGAGAATTTTCTTTAAAAAAAATTACCCTCTTGCCTAGAATCGAACCGACGAACTCTTGAACTAAGGGCATCAGCTCTAGCCATTACACCAATGCAACTTTAATATTTATATGTTGATTTCTGTTACTAAAACTATATATTTTTGATTTAGACTTTGTGTCGAGATAATATTGTATTTATTTGAACTCGAATGAAAATGAAAAAACATCAATAGATTTTAAATTAAGAAACATTAAATATATATTAATTAATTAACAAGGCAAATTTGAAATATAATTGTCAGCTCGAATTTTAAACTGATGGCTCCAATCGATTTTCATTAACTAGGCAAATTTGAAATATAATTGTAATTTGGACTCGAATTTTGAAATGAAAGACTCCAATTCATTTTAAATTAAGAAACATTAAATATATTGATAATTATTCCCCCCCCCCCCCCTCGCCACTCAAAAATTAAAGAGGCGAAACTTTTAAGAGACGATGTATTTTCGGTAGTTTACGGGTATACATTTGGAGTGTGGTTTTTTAAGAGAAATAAAATTTTTGGACCGAGACGCTGCCCGCTAGGGCATCAGCTCGGAGGGACGAGCTTCGAGGGCGTGCCGAAGGCACGCACGAAAATCTCCTTATTATTATTATTATTGTTGAAAGGTGGATTTCTTTCCCCGTGTCAGCTGAACCTTTCAATATAAATTATACTAATAATGAATGGATCAACGAAGTCAGGGAAGGGTTCGAAAGAAAATATTGGGAAATTGGGGTAGAAAGGGTGTAGAAGGAAAAATACTACTTAGAGGGTAAGAAGTTTGTAGCGGATATATCCAATGGCAAGGGTAAGAGCATCCTTAAGACCCTCTTTCTTCTGGCTACAAGTGCAAAGAAATTACTTATTAGTAAGGAAACAGAAAGGGGGTGACGAAGGGCAACGTTAGTCGCAAAACACTTTTGAATTTTACCCCGAGTTCCAGTTTTAATAATTCCTCTTCTTCTGATGAGTTTTGTCCAAATATAAAAGTTCAGAATATTCAAAAAGATGGATGGCTATGCTAGGAAAATGAAAAGTACATATTATATCGACAGTGATCATAGAGAAAACTACTACTTACTATTTGTCAAGAAAAGGTCAGAAGAACTAGGATTCAAAGGTTTTTTATAAAGATATTGATATAAAAAGAATTTCCAACAAAAAGGTACAACCTCTGTAGTTCGCGGTGGACCCTAATAAAATAAGAAGATATTTAGGGATTGGATAGCAGTTGAAGGTATCTGTGGATGTGGGTCTTGAAAGATTGAAAGTTATACGTTACTGGGAAGACAGAAGAAGAGAGTTCCAGTCTCTAGATTTCATAGGGATAAATGAATTGGCAAATGCGTTTGTTCGATTAGTATCCAATTTAATCGCGTAGGGATGTTGAATCTTAGAAAATTGTGTATTTCGCTCAAAGGAAGCCTTTAGAGGGATTATTGACTTTATCTAGTCAGAACAAGAGCCATGGTAATATCTATAAGCTGACGTGTTCTGATGTGGCCATCCACTTGACTTTACCATACAACCTGGCCCCTCACTTATATTTAATATTTAATAAAATCATTTATAATCATGTAGGGGGGGGGTAATTTTTGCATTTTTAGATTCCTAGGGGCCCACTGATTATGTATACAAAATTTGGTTGAGTTTGCTCAAATGGCTTAGATTTTTAATTTTTAACTCCCCCAACCCCCCTTAATTTTGGGTCGATATGCATCAAAATCTAATCAGCTTTTAATCTCAATGGACTAAAACTACGTGTGAAATTTGGTTTCAATATTCCCACTAGTTTTGAGCTAGCTCGTCCACACAAATTGGTATCGCACAGACAGACAACCAGACTAACAGACATTTTCACAAAACAATTATTATCTCAAAAAATATAATTTTTTCGATGTTTACTAATTAGGGCTTTTTTGTAGACCGAAATTCCAAGGTTCGCCCAATTTTTTAACCAAAATAGTTTCAGCCGTTTTTGAGAATTTCGAAAAAAAGAAGCAAAAAACCACTTTTTTCATGCACGATTACAATACTTGACCATACCCTGTATGATAAAGTAAAAAGAGAAAGGGCGGAGACAGAGCTAGGGAGTCGAAAATGTCAGCCAATGCAGGATCTCCTATCAGTCTGATAGCCCGCCTCTGAATTGCATCCAAGCTATTAAGAGAATGCTTTGAGGCTCCTATCCACAAATGCGGGCAATATACTAGACAGGGCCGAATTTGAGCCTTGTATTAAGAAGTTGAGTGGGGGTGTAAAATCGTTTGGTCCAGGAAAGAAAGCCAAGCTTGCATGCTGCAGCTTTTGCTACTGAGATAATATGGACATTCCAAGAAAGATCAGAACCAAAGGTGACACCTAGCATTGATATTTTGTATTAACTAAGCTTGGATGTAAACTAGGTTATCTCGCTATTGTTAATAGCTACTAAAATTTTGGAAATTCAGTTACACTTTTTATTCTAGATAAGAGAACCTAATTGATATAGAATAAGAAAAAAATGAGCTGTCAATTTGAAAATTTCCTTTTCTCTCTTTTATTAACAAATATATATTTCATGAAATGGAATTAAATACTATAATAATAATAATAAAAGTGATATTCCATTAATAAAAGAAATCAGACTTCAAATAGTTTTCCAGATAAAAATAATGACACATCTAAAAGTAAATTCAATAATACAATTCAAAAATATTCTTACAAATTTGATAATCGTTTAAAAATAGAAATTTTAAATTTTAAAATATGCTTTTAAAATTATTCTATTCAAAAGACCCTCATGAAATGTCACATTTATGATATACATAATAAATTATAAAGTTTTCTATTGAAATTATAAGGGAGTATCTTCTACTATATAGAGCGGCTTGTCTTCTATAAAAGAGGAAATATGTTCTTTGTATGTAGGTATGTTAGTTTTCTCCTTGGGCCTTTGTCACTGTTAGTTTTAAAGTCAAAATCCCTCTCGTTTTGACTGAACTGGACCATAATCTCTATTCTTAGGGAGTTAATGATGCAAACATAAGACACATAGGGTCTTGAAACTTCAATGGGAACTTAAAAAACCGTCCGCATAGCTAAATTTGAGGACCGGTTGACAGTTTGACGATGGGATATGAAGAAGTGTTTAGAATCATAGCCTTTTAAAGTTTCAATTATCCCCCCACCCCCACCCCCTCTACACACAGAGAAAATGCTCATGGTCACAAGGTGCGGTCGATTCAGTGCCTCAGGTGGCAGCTTGTATATTTATATATTTAAAAAAAGTTGTCTGCAAAGTAAAACAATATTATATATTGGTAGGAGCTGTTCTCCAGGTTGCTGACATTTCAGGCACCAGAGGATGTCATTCCTTGCCTTGGTAAAAAATACAAATCCATACAAAATATTGGATAGCAGTATCTTTATCGCTTTTGATTTATCACGACTAGAGTGATTGATGATTTAGAGCTATAGTAACAAATACCACCTTAAGGGATGAAATCTGTCTCGAAACAAGTCTCAACACATATTGGTTAAAGTCTCATTCACTGTGTATTTATACTTTGAAAATAACTTAGATACTGAATCTGTGACATTTATTTTGATGTTATCCATACAAAAGGCATTCGTTTTTCTTTTTGAATGTCCTTAATTACAGAAATTAAGTTAAGCCAGAAGAGACATGCTTCGAGACAGATCTTATCGTTCAAGTGGCATTTAGCTTTGCTTAATTTCTGTAATTAAGGACATTCAAAAAGAAAAACGATTGAATTTTGTATGGATAAAATTTCAGTAATTATTATAATAATTAATACGCTGAAGTAGTCTTGAAATGTATATTTGTTTATCATGTTTGATTATATTAATCATTTGTCAATGAGTTCTTGCACGAACAGTTTTTGTTCATTGTAGCCTTTTTAGAATTCTTTATCTTTCAACAGTGATCGCGCTTGATTCGGTTGCTATGTGTGTAAGCTTTTCGCCGCTCTGAGTAGGCAGAGCGTTGTCCGGGGTGCACCGTCTTGGAGGTTGTCTACACTTCGCACCCCATCATATTAATAATGATTGTTCATTCACCACCTTTTATGTTGAGGTCAACCTAGCAAATCGCTGGAAGATCAGAGTAATATTTTATTTTTTTAATACAAAGGATACATGAAGGATCACAACAAAAAGTCCAGAACGTAATATATCCTAGAATTACCAATAATTTTGCACAGAAACGGAGGAGGCCAAGATGTATCTATGTATGTGCAACCAGGTCCAAAATTTGGTCCAAACCTGATAAAAGAATAACATTTTTAATCCGCTTTCCCTAATTTTTGTTCTGATTTGAATCAAAATCTAATCAGTTCTTAATCAATATATAATTCTAAAAATAACATTTTCTTTGGATACCTTCATTGGTTTTTGAGCTAGAGAGTACCCAAAATTTTGAAACAAACTGATTCTATCTCTCACTCCCTCACACACTAAGAGACATTTTGATAAAATAATTAATATCTCTTAAAATATAAATTTTCATATGTTCACTATAATCACTATATATAAGGTTTCGGAATGTCGAGAATTTTCTGATTTAAATGTGAACGGAAGATACAAAAAAATAATAATAATAAATATTACAGAATGAAGCCCTAAAATATGTCTACAATTAGGAGCCAAAATTTTCAAATTTTTTCACGTATTGACTCATGAGGGGGGCAAAAATGCACCAAAAATGTACTTTCTTATAAAAATAGCTTAATATCTCGAAAAATAAAAATGCTAGAAAGTTCGAAATTTTCTTAAAATAATTCTATATAATTATAAGTAATTCAATGGAAGCAATTTTTATTACCTACCAATTATTCAACAGGTTAACAGTCATCACCATTTTTCTATTTTGCAAAAAATCAAAAAATTTGGTTTTTCAAGATTTCCTCGAGAACCCATCTTTGGACTTAAGTAGTTATATACGTTTTTTCGACTTTGCCAAATCAACCATTCATACATAATAAAACTCTAGCAAAATACAAAATTTCAATTTTATAACTTTAATATTTTAGATTCTAATGTTTAGGATGTAAAAGAGAGAACAGATAATATACGATTTTTGCTATCAAAGCAAAACCATGTGCATGTACATCGAGGGGTGATCCGCTATTGGAAGTAGGTGTACACCTCGTTGGAAGTATTTTGGAAGTACTTGGAAATATTTGAAAGTACTTGGAAATATTTGGAAGTACTTGGAAATATTTGGAAGCACTTGGAAATATTTAGAAGTACTTGGAAATATTTGAAAGTACTTGGAAATATTTGAAAGGGCTTGGAAATATTTGGAAGTACTTGGAAATATTTGGAAGAACTTGGAAATATTTGGAATTACTTGGAAATATTTGGAAGTACAAGTGGAAGTAGGTGTACAGCATATTAGGTCGCGGTTCACGCCTCGATGTACATTGTATTTTTTGTATAGGTATGCTTCATTTGTAAAAGGATTTTTTTGATACAAAATAAAATAAATACAAATGTACATTGTACATGTTGTAAATTCACTATACGTTCGGCAGGTGAAAGGTAAAATTATATGTATATCCTTAAAAATCTTTAAACCACCAGTTTTTAGTTATTTCTTGATACAAACAAAATATTTAAATTAGACTTAGTTAAAATTCAATTTTCATTAATTTTCATTATTTCGAAATTGGGAATTGATTTGCTTGAGATTGCTTCATGATAAATGCATTACATTTGAAGTAAATAGTATTGATTCAATGTATAAATTCATCCCCGATCTATATATACCCTTTTGCAATTTCCCATTTGATTGCTACACTAATAAAAATTAAAAGGTATATAAATCGCGTTTCAGTCGAAGATTAATTCGTGGTGGTTTGCCATTTGTAAAATGGCTTGTCGCTATCCGTCCCAGCATCTAGTGTTCTGTTATGCTTAATGTATGGATGCCGGTGCATTTGTCAGATCCCCCGCAAACGGCACGCTCCTCTATAATGACTTGAGATAAAACATTAGACAAACGGTCATTCTGCCAAGCCGTGTCACGTGCCGGTGACGATCCTACTCCCCCACAGCCGCCGGAAAACTCGAGAGGTTATCCCGGAGTATGATTCATATGCTGAGAGCAAGTGAGAGCGAGATGGAAAATAGATAAGATAGAAAGAGACAGAGAGAGAGAGGTTCTTTTTAACAAGTATAGACGGACAATCAATGCCGAAAAAGCCCTACCCACTCTCATCAACAGCCTTTACACCCTCCCCACCCCTTTCGGGCTCTTTTATTCCTTAACGATCTCCTCCATTATCACTTTTAATAAATGTTCCTACAATTCTCTTCAATTTTTTTTTTATTTTTTTTTTTTTAATTTATTAATGCCATTTCGCGAGATATAAATTCTACACTAATTTGGATTACTTTGATTAAATTTGAAGCCTTTTTCTTTTAAGGGATTAATTTTTTTATCAAAAAGTTTTTTTTTTTATTCGATTCATTGTAGAATAGATCTTTTTATTTTATTCCCTCTCTTGTGTTTTATAGGATTCGAATGCAAAGAAAAAAAAACCCTTTATGAAGAACTTTTCGCTCAAATGGAAAAACAATAATTCGTTACGTTCGATTTTCTGATAAAACATCAAACCAATTTGTTCGACTCTTAGTTTGAAATTCTATCTCTTTAATTTCTGGATCTATAGAAAAAAAAAAAAATAGTTCATAAAATAAATCGAAATTTCAATCACCCTTTGAGAAAAAGAAACGAAAACGGATATAAAAGAATTTCCAATTGAAATGAGATTAAAACAATCATTAATTGATTTTTTTAAAGCTGAATGTATTATTGAATATTTGGATTTTATGAATACTTCTTTTAGTACGAATTTCTGGGAATAATTATCACCCTTTACAAAAGTTTCTGATCCCTCTCAGGTATTTTAAAATTTGTTCACTAATAGTAAGGGTAATATCCTCGACTTATGTTTCTCTAATCTTAATAGTAAAATAGACTTAAGTAACGATATCTTGTCCAAAATAGACGAATTCCACCCTGTCTTAAATATATCTCTTAATTGTGCTAGTAGTACTAGACGTGTGTCACCGTCATTTAGTTCTTTAAAATCAAAATGGGTCAGTTATAATTTTGCAAGATGCAACATTGAAGTCCTTAGTCAAAAATTGAAAGAAATTGATTGGAATACCACTTTATGTAATTTAGATTTATCTTCTGCGGTAACGAGGTTTTATGATATAATAATGTCCCTCATAGCAGAAACATGCCCTAAAATGCATTGCAATAGTGCTGGATATCCATCATGGTTTTCTAAAAAACTTATTTCGCTAATAATTAAGAAAAAAATTGCCCATAAGAATTACAAGAGTAATCAGAGTGAAACAAATTATAATGATTTCAAAAACTTAAGGTCTCTGTGTAAAGCCGAGGCCACACTTTGTTATTCTACCTATATTTCAAATATTGAATCTAATGTGCCAAACAATATAAAAATCTTCTGGAACTTCATTAATGCAAAGAGGGGCACAAAGGGATATCCTTCCAGCATGTTCCTCGATGAATTCAATGGCTCCAATGATGCACAGATTTCCAATCTTTTTGCTGAATTCTTTAAAAATGTCTATAGCTTGGCTACAACAAATGTAACATTTGACTCAGACACTATTGCCAACTATTGTGCAAATACTCTAGTCCCCGATAAACATGCTAGTAATATTCCAATTACAATTTCCGAGGAAGACATAATCACTGCATTAAAGGAATTGAAGCCCTGTCTCACCGTCGGCTCTGATGGTGTACCTGCTTTTATAGTCAAAAACTGTTCTTTGTCTCTTATTAAACCCTTACTTATATTATTCAACCTCTCTCTCGAAGAAAAATTTCTACCTGAACTATGGAAAAAATCATTTATTACTCCCGTTTTCAAGAGTGGCTCACGCAATAATATCAGAAATTACAGACCAATAGCTATAATAAGTGCGATACCAAAATTATTAGACAAGATTATGTACAACAAGATTCTTTTAATTTGCTCTGATGCGATTTCCAGTAAACAGCATGGATTTGTACATTCTCGTTCAACTGTCACTAATCTTACTCTATTCACAAATTCTATTTTCCTCAGCCTTAACAAAAATACACAACTCGACGCTATTTACCTTGATTTTAAAAAAGCCTTTGACCTCATCAATCATGAAATTTTGTTGCTAAAGCTTAAGTACTTTAATCTTCCAACTAATATAATTCTATGGATTGGAAATTATCTCTCCGATAGATATTCAATCGTCCGAATCAATGGCGCGGTATCCCAACAATTCTTAGCACCCTCTGGGGTCCCTCAGGGTAGCCACATTGGTCCCCTATTGTTTCTTTTATTTATTAATGACCTGGTCAATGTAACTCAACATTGCAATATATTGCTATTCGCAGACGATATCAAATTGTTTTTTGACATTTCTAAAGTTTCAGACTGCAACAAGCTACAATCCGACCTAAAAAACTTAACTATCTGGTGCAAAGCAAACTTATTTTTTCTAAATTTTGACAAATGCTTCACCATTTCATTCTCAAAAAAGGAATATTTTATCTCATACAATTACTATCTGGACGATACTTCTTATTGCATTAGAGTAACTTCAATCAAAGACCTTGGTGTCACCCTTGACTCAAAGCTCACGTTTAATGAACATATTAATCATGTGGTTAGTAAAGCTAACCGAACTTGGGGGTTCATATTTCGCAACACTAAAGCTTTTAGGAGCCCCAATTGTATCAGATACCTATACATAAGTTTGATTAAATCTGTCGTAATGTATGCTTCAACAATCTGGAGACCGAATCTAAAAACCAACATAGCTAGACTTGAAAGAATTCAGCATAAAGTTTTGAGACATCTAGCGTCTCTCTCTGGTAGCCCTATGTCTAGATACGATCATGACTACTTGAAAATCGCTGAAACTTTCGACATGTCAACTATTCTTTCGTCTATGATTGCTTCCGACAACTTATTCACTTTTAAAATTATGTCTGATACCATTCGTTGTCCTGAGCTTAAAATTCTTTTTCCACTGAACAATCCCTCGTACCCACTACGACAGAATCAACCATTCTATCCACCAGTTCCATTTACACGTCATTCCGAAACCAACCCTATTTATAGATTAAGCATCGCTTATAACGCCCTTTCCCAAAAAACATGCGTTTTGAATTTTACTATAGATACCAACAGAATGTCTAGAATTATAAAAATAAACACACTTTCATATATTTAAATACTCACTATCATAATTATTATATCTGATTTACTCTGTATTGTTGTTTAGTATTTGTATGTTTAACATTATTGTTTTTTTCTCTACTTTTTACTAAGTAGTGTTTCTTTGTATTACTTTTTGTAATGTTTTTAAAGGCACATGCCGTTGAAATAAATAAATAAATAAATAAATAAATAAATAAATAAATAAAAAGGATTTTTTTAGATGGTCACAAGCCGGACATTTTCTAACTAAAGAGTAGAACTCCATTAATGCTATGGTGACCATGTGGTTTTTGTAACAACGAAATATGGTATATAAGAATTGATAAAATATTAAAAAAAAAATATTACTAACATATGACTAACACATAAAAATCCATTTTTAATTCTAATCAAGGAACAGAACACGATATAAAAAAATTAATAGAAATGTTTAAAACCATCACCAGGCTATTATAATATATAATATATATATCATTTTCTATAATCATATAGTACAGGGGTCGGCAACCTTTTGAGACGGAAGAGCCAAAAGTTGCAATTTACAAAATTTTCCAGTTTTTAAAGAGCCACTAATATTTTTGTTTCAATATTATGGTATTTGATTAGGATTAAGTATATAAATTTGATTAAATTGAAAGTTTTTGTGCCGAGAATAGCAGAATTTTTATATATTGAAGGAGACAATAAAAGAGTGTGTCTTCTGCTTGAATTATAAATTTTATTTATTCATAACGAGACTATAGTTTCGTTATAAATAAATAAAATTTATAATTCCAGCAGAAGACACACTCTTTTATTGTCTCCTTCAATATATAAATTTGATTTTTGATTTAAAATAAATAGCTTTAAATATGAATTTTTTTGCAGTATAATATTTTTTTATGAGTTTTGAAAATAAATTAATATGATTATTAATATTTGCGCATGGAACTGGAGAGCCGCATCTTGACATCAAAAGAGCCACATGCGGCTCGCGAGCCGCAGGTTGCCGACCCCTGATATAGTATATAGATTAATTTAACTTGTTCTTAAAAATATTAATATAAAAGGTGTGCTCGAACAAATGCCATATATTATGTTATATATATATTCTAAATTAATTACATAATTATTTTAAATAATTTTACAGATAATAATTATTCTTCCAAAGAGCCTAAAATAACAAATCCAGAAGTTCCAGGTGAAAACTAATTAGTAATTAGCCTTGTTGAACGAAAGTCAAAACATATTTATTCTAAGCCAATTGGAGTAGGTAAATGTCTTGAACAGAAAGAGCATTGCTCGCTCCGGTCCATGGTGGTTGATTTTTCTGGAAACACGCCCGGAGGGGAACTAACCAAACGTCCGTTTGCCAAAGACTTTCATATTTAATAATGGCAGAAACATACGTATTTAAAAATATTTTAATGGCAACATTAAAACTTATCTGCAGAAGGAACAAAAAAAAAACAATATTATTATTTTTTTTTAATAAGCTTGTTTGAAGACTGGAAGGGATACTTTTAACGTTATTATTAAAATTGGGGGAAAGCTTCTTTTTTGGTAGAATGCAAAAATAATAGAAAGACCTTTGCTGAATCGCCCTAATACGCTTATAATACTTATGGAATTTCATTTGTTCGGGAGTCGTTTAAGAATCGGACAGACGATCCCTTCTGTCAAAGCATTTTCTCTAATAGAGTTTCAATGGATTTGAACCTGCACAGGCAGATAGGGCCTTTTGGCCCGATGCAGTCAACTCAATGGCAATTTGCTACTGAGTATAGACTGTTTTAGAGAGATAATGTCTCTGAAATTGGAATCATTGAAACCTGAATGGCCCACATCAGACATTGTCTAAAGCCCGTATGGCTAATTCGCGGAGTGAATACTAACTCTGCCGCGCACACTTGCCACCGGCTCAATGGGTAGCTCGATCCTATTCAAACAAATCGGTCCACGGTTAAGACAAAATCAGGTGAATTAATTAGCTCCATTGGGAAAAAAAAGAGTAGAGACATGGCGCGGAATTGATAAACATGGAAGCTGAAAAGTCACGATTGAAAAGAATGAGGAAAAACCGATGTAGGTTATCTCAAGTTAAATGAACTGTCTATGGGAGTTTAATTGAGACTAAGTTCAGCACTTTTGGGGGATTAACAAAACACAAACTAATTTATATGAGCTTTTTACATTCAAACTTTTAATCCAGATAGTTAACCAGCTATACAATTAGATGAAAACATCTTGAGCGCTAACTAAATTCTAAAACTAAGGGGTGTCCAACCTTTTGGCTTGCACGGACCGCATTTGATGAAAAAACAAATGCTTCGGAGCGCATATAAAATATACCAATTCTAAAGATATTTCTCAATAAAAAAAGAGTAGTTATAATGTAGAATAATATAATCCAGGTATTGATGATATTACATTCCCAAGAGGGTGAATATAACTCTTCTGACATGTAAGAAAATCATGCATAACATCTCGGATTCAGTAATTATAATAATAATTATATTGATTTTTATTCACATTAGTTTTTATATTAAGATTTAAATTGCATTTACTTGTATACATTTTAAAATGCTTGATTAGGATAAGTAGAGAAAGTAATCTTATATAAAACATATCTCAAAAGAGAATTTCTTTTAATACACGTATTTAGTTAGAGTTTATAATATAGGAATTAGAATAGATTTAATTGTATGTAGAGATAGGTTCGAATACTTGCTCCGACTTGTTGGTAAACAAGCTCCGACCTGTTTGCTCGAATTGGAAAAAATATTTCAATTCGATACTTCTAGGATTTCCCTTTTAACTATTAGGTGCTTGTACAATAACTAGTATTCTCTATTGCAGGGTCCAAAATTCACTCCCCACCATGACCCCATGCACCCTTGAGCCCATGGGACGTGAATTATGAACCCCGTCAGGCCAAAATCAACGTTTTCCATCAAGGACTCGAAGGTTGAGGACTCTCCAGTGATTCTGCGGGCTCCCATGCGTCTTCCAGGTGAGATTTTTTTCCATTCTTTTTTGAATTTTCTTTATTCTACCCATTCTTTTTTATATATTTATTTCTCAGTTAAAAAAATAAATTATCTCATTATTAATATTTCGATTTCTACTACTTTCTCAAATACTTAACTAAAATTAACATTTAATAACTCGTATGGTAAACCAGTCTTAACCTTTTTAAGCTACTATCCAAATTTGAGAAATACTATATGTCGAAACATCGTCCATTTTGATGAGATTTTCTCTACAAAAATCTGCAATCTAGATGGTTTGAACTTGAACTTCTCTTTCGATAAACAACTCAACTACTATAAACAGGGGTGTCCAACCTTTTGGCTTAGACTGGCCGCTTTGGATGAAAAAACTAATGCTTCGGACGGCATATAAAATATACTAATTCTATTAATATTTCTCAATAAAAAATAATATTTATAATGTAGAATAATGTAATCCACCATGACAGAAGGGAAAATGTCGTAGGACAATAATTTATTATATGAATTATTTTCCTCCAATTGTTTTGTTGTTTTTATTGTTTTTTAAATCATTTAGCACTTCTAAAGTTTTAATTACTGAAATAATAAATATTTTAGAAGAATGATTTTTAAATATTCGAAACTTCATAATTTTTTTACCTGAAATCTGAGCTTATAACTTTGCTTTTAGTAAATTTTATTCTTGAAAATAGCATTACGTACCTATATATAAATTCATATTTCCAAAAAGTGAATAAATATTGTTTGTGGTAAGATAATTTTTATAAGATTTTAATAAATTAAATTGTGCTTTCAGTACAATCTCTGATTGAAAATACATTCAATCAGAAAGTTTGCAATCTAATAAAAATGGAGTCAAAATATGCCACAATTGCGATTATTTTCCAATTTATTCTTATTTTAGAAAAAAATATACATCATATTGTATCTGATATGTTTTCAGTAAGTACATAAAAATCTTAATGTTTCAAGGAAGTTTAAACGACTATATTTCATTTTTACATATTTTTAATTAGAGGACTGATTTCGGGTTTCCTTCTCTTCTCATAACTAATGACCAGATAAATTTGAATGTAGGTAAACTTAACCTAAAATTCAATCTAGCTGTGTGGTTGGGGTCATTTGTGGCTTCAACATTAAATGATTGCAATAATTTCTGTACTTGCTACTAAATAAATGTTTTGTCTAGAATAAGATTCTGTTAAGAAATAACTAGTATTACGATATAGTAAAACAGGGATATACAAACTTTTTGTCCAGCTGGCCACATTGATTGTTCCTAAAGTTACGCTACCATGCTACCACGGCTATTTTTTCATAACTCATTAGTCACTTATTTATATAATCATTACTCAGATCATTGTATATATATAAGCTAGATAATAAATAATTTTGATAAATTATTAATCAGAGTTTTGATTAATTTTTCAAAAGTGTAGAAAACTTGTACAAAAACTTGTGTGTAAAAAATCATATTATTTCTTTTATTTCAGGAAAATTCTGCCAACACAAAATAAGTGGTATTATAATAAGGTGGAATGCTAGTATAGAGAATTTTTTATTATATTAATTTAAAGTTGGTATAAGATACTTTGAAAAGAGTAACTGACTAAATAAATGAAAAGAGAAAAATCTTTATGGCGTGTAGGCAATCCCTAAACACTAATTAAGGGAGGACTAGAATCAAATAAGTCTAATTAATTAATTAATTAAAAATTTATACTCTTCTTCATATTCTCTACTTTGTGTAAATAGGTATGACAATGCTTGAAGTTTTTTCTAGTAAAAAAAAAACATTTCATTATTTTTATTTTACTATAGAGGGGATGAAAAGGTGTTTTTTTAATTACTTCGTTTTTTCAAAATATTTTAAAAACGGATGGAATTATTTTGATAAAAAAACATTGAGTGAAGCCAGTTTTGGTCTACAACGTTGGAAAAATTATATTTTACGAGATATTAATTATTTTATAAAAATATCTGTTAGTACATTAGTTAGTAGGTACGTTAGCAAATTTTGTATGCTCTAGCTCAAAAACCAGAGTGCATATCAAAATGAAATTTCGCATGTATATTATTTATATTGAGATTAAGAGCTGATTAGATTTTGGTTGAAATCGAACCAAAAATTAAGGTAGTTTAGGAGCCCCTGATATAAAAGGACTTTTTTCATAACTCATTAGTCACTTATTTATATGATCATTACTTAGTGTATAATATATAAGCTAGATTAATTATTAACGAGAGTTTCAATTAATTTTTCAAAATTGTTGAAAACTTGTATGGAAATTTGTCTGTAAAAAATCATAATTTTTCTCTTATTTCAGGAAAATTGTGCCAACGTATATCATTAAAAATATGACCCTTCGGGGGTTGAGCATCCTAAAAAATTTAGCCCCGTGAGCATATAAATTTTAATTAACCATTGAACATCATACATCATTGGTTGTTCGATTTAATTGTAAGATATTTGAGTAGATAAATTGGATTTATGGCTTTAGGCTTATATCGACGTGTGTTTTCATTTGATGGTTAAAATTTTTTGTCATACCCTTTATATTTATAGCAAATGCTATAACCGTATATTGGATGAACATAGATCACACAAATAACGAACGGTTGATTCAAGAAAAAGACAAATTATATAGATTTATAAATATATTTCCACATATAAGTAGCAACGATGATGATGGATGCGAATTCTGAGCGAGGGTCGCCAAAAAAACTAATTCAAAATATGATCGTTATAGAGTGATTATACTTTTAAATGAGAATTTTGATTCTAATCCTATCTAAAAAAGATGAATTTCAAAATGATTTTCTGATTTAATAATCCCTTTTGGAGTCTCCTATTAGAATTTTGGATAAATATTACTATAGTCTGAAATAAAATTAATGCTTCCATGACTTAAAAAATATTCCACCAGAGAGCTGTTAAAGTTAAGTTGAGAGAGCAGCTCATCAAGATTAATTAGCCATTGAAATTCTTGAACAACAATAAACCTTAAAGAAACTCTCTAATTAGAATGTTTTTTTAGTATCACTGACAATAAATTAGCCCTATATGCCTATGTTTTGTTTTTTAATAATAAATTTACTGGTTACTTTTCTAGTTTAAATCTGGAAATACATCCGAATTTTAAAACAAAAACTTTTATAATTGTAGTTTTTTTAGACTGCGTTGAAGAATAAATTTGAAATCAAACTATAATTTTTGTTTCGTATTTTGAGAGTGTTTTTTAAAACCGAGTAAAGATGAGATTAGTAAGTAAGCCGATCAAGTCACACTCGCATATCAAGATTTTGGTACCTTATATCAGTGATCTCCAAAGTAGGGTACGTGTACCCCGAGGGGTACGCAGATAATTCTAGAGGGTACGTCACATTTCTCTTCAAATTACTTTATTACTTTATTGTAATTCATCAATTGCATGTATATACTAGTATTATATTGTTTCATTTAAAATAAATAAATAAAAAATAATAACTTGATTTTCTGTATTTTCCGTTCATTTCCTGAAAAAAAATCATTTTTGACACACATTGGGGGGGGGGGGGGGGGGGTGTACAATTTATGATTATTTTCTTCATAAGAGTAAGTGCTCAAAAAAGTTTGGAGATCACTGCCTTAATCTTGCAATCCGGATATATTTGTTCATATTTTTCGTTTATAAACAGAGAATGACCAAATTTGTCAAATTTATTTAGAATTTTAGGTCTAGCCGTTTCGGATTTCAAAAAGTGGCCAAAAATAGCTACTTAGGGTTCTTCCACGCCATACTTTTAAAGAGAACTAACTTAAACAAATAACCTAATTCTACTTAAAGAAATATTTGCAGATATAGATACCTCACAGCACATGATAAAAATACTTTTTATTTTCAACCCCATAACAATTCGACCCCTTTCCAAAATAATCATCCGATTAAAATTTTAATATGATTTTTGATTTCGGGGAAAATGAAAAAATATAATGTGTGAATTTCAAGTGAGAATCTTATTTAGTTTACAATTTCTGCTAAACAGCCTTTCATCTAATAATTTGGAATTTATTATGACAAATAAGTATGTGACTTAACAAAATAAAATAAAAATGAAATTTTTTAAAACTCACTATTGCACCTAATATTTAATTCTTGTAGATGAACTTAGAGTCCATTTTTCCATTCATCAAAAATTTTAAAAATACAGTCATCCAGGTTTTCAGAAAATCGAACGATTCAATCTGGAAAATTAAAAAATTATAATTAATGACACAACGTTCTGTTTGCTTATTTTCCATTTTAGGTACTAGGCATAAAATTTCTCGTATTTAATACTCTCACCCATAAATACAATGAATTCTTTAATATAATGAATTGATTAAGATTATATCTTAATTTTATATTCATAAGATTTTTACAAAGAAAAAAAATATCAATATACTACTGGACAAATTTAGATTTTGATTTTATAAATTTATAAATTTATAAATTTTAAAATTTAAATAATTTTATAAATCTTATAGATCTGAAATTATTTTATATCTAATTAATTAAAGTGATAATCATCGAACTACATTTGCTGTTATTTTTATGTTAAAATTGTTAAATTTCATTTTGCTTAACAATATAGCTGTTTTTAGATTATTTGGCTGTTTGAATTGTTATTTCTAAATTTTCGTTGGAAACTAATTATGCAACTGGCTGAGTTGAGAAGTTTGCTTGCAGAAATAACCCATGCAAAAACCATTTTCGGACTGCTGGTGCGCACTACACGCTCACCAAACTGGACTGAGAGCCAAATTAACTCAACCGTTCACCTCTTCTCGATGGGGAGACAATTATTAGAGAATACACTCACGAGATACTAGCTAATGCGTTGCTTTTTACGAGTTTCATCAGAAGCTTATCAATATACATACATTACAATGTCTTTAAAGCTGTGCTTCAAATAGATTATTTCAAAAATATTATTATTATTAAATGAAATTATAAAAAAAAGAAAACATTGTATATATTAAATTGTATATTGATAGCAAAAAAATAAAAAGAGTTGACTATTGTAAATATTTGGGAATCTATATCGATTGTCATATGAGATGGAACTATCACATAAAGCAAATGATCAGAAAACCAGATATATAAATTTTGTATTATATAAGTTATGTGCAGTATTGGATGCAAGGGTTATGAGGGTAATTTATCAGGCTCTGTTTGAGAGTATAATTAACTATGGTATAATTTCGGGCGGGGGAAGGAGGTTGCATATGATAATGCAACGAAACCACTTATCACTATACTGACTAGACTTATTAAAAAATTAAGGTACAATCTGTCTTTGGGTATTGATGAATCTTTTATTGTTAACTCTGTTGTTTATTTTTGTGATGTGTGTAAGATGTTGTATAATGAACATAGTGGAAGAACTAGACATAGATCAATTGTCCTGCCAAAGATTAATAAGTCTTAAGCTTAATAAGAGATTAAAAGATTAATAAGTCTTAAGATACGAGGTAGGTTTCACAAAAAAATAAATAAAACAAAATTGGGTTTTTAATTCAATATATTTCGGGGATGAGTCCATCATCAGGAGTCAAAGAAAACCAAGACCTGACTCCTTAAAAGTTATTGAATGATAAGTCAATTACCCAAAAAATGGCTATTTTGTGGCAATTAAATATTTTAATAAACTCCCAAATGATCTAAAAAATCTGTCGTGTGACAAGAAAATATTGAGAAAAAAATTGGTTAAATGGATGTGATTTCACCCTGTGATATGTATGTAAATCTCTAATGTGAACTAATGTTTATCAATGTACACCATATTTCATTTATTGTAATTCTTTGTAAAATTAAATAATTATTAATTTTTATATATAAGATAGATATATAAGTTATATAATATAAGATATATAAGATAGATAAGATTTTAATCCGGTCCTATATACAGTTGACTTGTCAACTCTATAGGACACGACATATTGTATGTTATGTTATTTTCTGGATAAATAAATAAAAATAAGTACTGGGACCAGCCAGGATTCTCCACCGGAATTGTTAGGACCTGGCTGCTCCCAGTTCTTTATTTTCTAATTTAATTTATAGTGTATAGCTGTCTTTCTAGACGAGGCCTCGATGTCATCACACCCCATGGTTGGAGGAAAAAATTATTTTTCAAGTTAGTAGACTGAGGTTAATTGACTTTTACTTATTATTATTATTATTTCCAGTTTCATTTAGAAGATGTTTGGAAGAAGAGTCTACAGTGTACACGATACAACATGTTTGGAATTTTCGTTGCATTTGAAATTCTTTTCAAAGATGATGAAACCATTGAATTTTTAATTTTTTTTCGCAGAAATTTCTTTTAATGATAAATATACACTATAAATTTTTTTAGATATATGTTTATTTGCATCAAACATCTCATTTCTCTTTATAAAAGAAAAAGAAAAGTTATAATAATTGCTCTAAAGTGTTACATACAATTTCGTATCAAGAATAAATAATTAATGAGATCGTATGAATCAAAGAAATGACGAAGATGAAGCTTTAAACTCACTAGAAAATTATATATAATAAAAAAACAACATTTATTATTATTAAATTATTATTATTTTTGAAAAGAATTCAATTTATCCGGACTTAATTTCTTTGATATTAGTTAAAATATTTTTATATTGCATAATCAGAGGGTTCGTCCCCCCAGGAGTTGAAGCCAGGTAGTAAGTAATACACTGTCTGGGGGGACGATCCCTCTGATAAAGCAATATAAAAAATTTCAACTAATATCAAAGAAATTAAGAGCAGATAAATTAAATTCTTTTAATAAATAATTCGGTTGCCTCCGCGAGTTGTATTTTTGAAAAATTTCATCTTTTTTTCAAAAAGAGATACTCATTCTTTGCTTTAATTAAATTATTATTTTGTTTATTCGTGCTTAGAAATATATGAAACGAGGAGAACCCCCGTTTTCATTTTTACAATACCCACGATAAGTCAATATTTAGAACTTTCTAGCTACGTTGGTGTGATGATTTCTAAGTTATAAGTGAAAGTATTGTGGTATTGCAGACTCCAAAATTTTGAAATAAATTACTCTAAGAACACCAATATTTTTGTTTAATTATCTATTCTGGAATTTATATATTAAGATTTGACTAACTTATAATAAACGACGAGATCTGCTTTTTAAGTACTTTATTTTAGTATTTCAAATTTTTTCAAAAAAATTTAATGATTTTGATTAAATATTTGTGTCGGCAGATGATAGCTTCAATGTTTACAACAAAGCTATTATTTATGATAATTACTGTGAAAATAATTTTTTACCTGTTATTAATTATTATTTAAAATAAATTTTTTAGGTTTTACTTAAATTAAAAAATTCAATATGAATACTTTAATGAAAATATTTCCTTTGAATGACACCACCTTTTTAATTGAACAGGGGGATCTAAAATAGAATTGTTAATATTTTTGAAACTAAACAATTTTATTAATATACTATTATATTATAATTCATAAACCATTTCTAAGGGAATAAAATCAAAAGTCAAAAAATAAAAGATTTTTTTCCTAAAATATGATTTTTGAAACATTTTGTAAAATGACAATTTATTCTATATTGGCTTTTCTCTGTCAAATTAATTCAAATTAATCAGCTCATAAATATCGACAATATATCCCATTCTTTGGCCCGAAATCATTATAATGAAGGTTTTGTAATGTGGGGTATTCATAAGGAGGCCGAGTAGTTGACATAATAAGAGAGAACCAGAGGGTGATTCATGGATCAAATTCAATCTCTAATCCTCATTGAATTGTATATGAGGCCACTATCTATTGGAACATATATCTCGGCAAAGATTTAATGGCTAAGTAGAATAGTGCTTTCGGAATGAGTTAAGCTGAATGTGAGTGTGTGAAAGACGCACGTGCGAGACGCTGGTGGAGATGTTCGCGTTTGCCCTGCACGAACCCTCAAAACAAATGACTTCATTTTTTAGAGCCACTCTGCTTTGGCACTTTTTCCTTGGTTGGAAAGGGTGTAATTTGTTCACAATCGTTTTGTACTATGGTGGAATAAATAAACAAAAAAAAAAGTAAAGAACAAGAATATCTACAAAAGAAAGAATGAATGAGTTGGCTAAATGCGTTCTTAAGCAGCGTCTTCCTTGGATATATTTCTTCTTTTTTTGTTATTATAATTCACTTAAAGTTTCCCTTTTCTTTTTTTTTTTTGGGCTCTGTACCATAGTTGATAAAAAACCGGAACCACTAATGATTACGTTGTTGTTTTTGACAATTCGCACTGTCAAAAGCCTGTAACTCCTAAACTATTAAAGCTAGAAACTTTAAATTTAATTGAGTGGATTTTATGAGGCAGTCCAAAAAAAGAAGATAATTTAAACTATCTTTTTATTCATAAACCGACGTTTCGGAGGCTTATTCTCTCCTTCTTCAGGGTTTTGAAAAGTCAGTGAAGGAAATCCAATGCGACATTCCCCTCTGTCTCCTCTTTCAGTGACAGTAACAATAATACGATATATTATGATCAAAATCCACTAAATTCACTTATCAGCCTGTCTCCAAAAATTACTTCAATCTTATTTAAATTTATTTACAGTATTATGACTCCAATAATAATCAAACATTGTAAACATATTTTGCTAGCATGCTGGGGGAAAAATTTCGCGGGTTCAATTGAGTGGGACGATTCTTTTTCATAAAGAATTATATATATATTTTGTAAACCATATAACTTTTTGTATAGGTATAGTTAGGTACATATACATTTAGAACTTATCTAGTCCGCCCTCGGCTAGTCCAACGCTCCGGTTAGTCCGACCCTAGGAGGATGGAAAAGTAAAATATTAAGTACTTACTAACTTTACATGATATCCGAAGCGTAGTAGAGGAGTTCTAAAATCACATATGAAAGAATATATTGTTTTGTGAGTGGATTGTGAAGAGTTTCTTCAACCCATGAGTTTATCCTTTAATTTTAATATACATTTTTATAAGTTCATCGCCATGCGAACGATACTTCTCTCTATAGTGCCAACTCATTACAAGATAGTTACAAAGATATTTATTTTTTGATTGTATTTGAACTTAAAGAACGGTTACATGACTGTTTTAGGAGTTTATCCTGATTCTAAATGGTTAATTATGGGAATATTTTTGCAACCCGTTATATTCCTAAATCAACTTTTATTAGATTTATTTTTTAAAATTGATGTCTAAAAAGTTGAATAAGATCAAATATGAATTGGGAAGCAATCGAAATCATATTCTTTTTATAATGTATGTTTCCAGAACAACACTCTCATTGTTAAAATAATTAGTATCTTTGTCAGGTATGAAAGCTGCCTAGAATGCTACAATATCGAGAATATCAAAACTGATAGAATGAAAGAATTTCAACAAAAAATACAAGATGACTAATGAATTCATGAATTAATTGAATTTTTTACCTGTAGAACTGTGAACACGATCTCACTGATCCCCCACGAAATTTTCGAAACCTCTACTCTTGAAAAGATTATGAATAGATCATGAATTAGCACTAGTAAAAGCACATCAGCTGAAATTGAAAAAGAACAAAGATTTAATTGAAAAAAATAACTGCTGGAAATTCTCTCAAAAATAAACCCATTTGTACAGAGAATCTCATAGTAGTACCTTTAAATTTTTGAAGCAAATAAGCTCTAAATTTATTTAAAATAGAAGAAGAAAAATTAGAGGTAAAATGAAAAGAATAGATTAATGAGATGTTAAAGTCCTGCATAAATATATGTATAATAATTTAGTTTTAAATAATTTATGTTAGTAGCGAAAATGAAAATCTTTTCTGTCTGTTTTGTAATTTGAATTAAAGAAAACTAATTTCGTCCATTAAAGAATAAATAAAGTATGTGAAGTTTTAAGAAATATTTGGAAGAGAATGTCATTATCATATATTAGAATGGAAAGAACTCGCATACTTAAAAAGTAGCCATTTTGAAATGATGGCAGTTATAAGGATAACGACCCACGCTCCATGAAACAAGGTGTTTACATAAATTCGGTTAGGGGAAATTATAATTTAAAGGGAGATCTAATGTAACGAAAAGAGAAACTCCTGGGTAACTAAATTGAAGAGTATCCATTAATAGCTGACACAGAGGAAAATTCTATAAATTCAATTTGAGATGACAAACTCCGTGAAATTTAAAGAACTTTAATGCTAAATAAACATTACGGATCTAATGTCATTTTTCACTTATCAAAGAACACAAATGTGAATAGATACTGTGAAAATAATGAAAAATGTTAAAATGGGCCAAATGTACTTTACTTCGAATACTTACTGTAGAACATTCTTTTGGAGACGGACTGGTAGAAAGAATTCAATAGCAAATTGATGAAAAAACAGTCAAAGGATGACGAAAACTACACATTACGAACATCATTTTATTATTTATTTAAAAAACGGGATATTCTTAGGAACTTTCTTCCTTCTTCAGTTTTAAAGGGTTAACAAAGGAAGCTTATAACCAGCTCCTTCTTGCCCCCTATAAAAGTGAGAATGATTTTCTGGTGATTAAAATTTGCCATTGACATCAACAGATAATTTATTGGATCTCCAACAATTTCACGTAGATAGTCATTTTTGGAAGCGTAATTCGGCACAGATCGATTAAAGGGTCTTAAATCATAATTTTATTTATAAACCCCCCTGTCCCTTAATTTAAAATCCCAATCTTAACTTTATCCAATGCGAAGCAGATAAAGTTACAATGTATCCTTTATTAAACCAATTATTTTACATGAATTTATGCATACATTGTTTTTGAGCTTCGATTCCGGAGATTACTTCTCCACCATCGAGTGTCCTTGATCATCTTTTAGTCCTTGTTTTTAATAAGAGGAAAAAACTAATTATAGAAAAAAACCTCTTTTCCGAAAATTATTTCAATTCCATTATCTGTCCATCTTTCCAGCGATTTCTTACAATGTATCCTTTTTTTTTTTTTTTTTTTTTTTTTTTTTTATA
>JALMQS010000075.1:17815585-17846444 GCA_024734495.1 Forficula auricularia
GTATTTTAGCTTCGATTTCGGAGATTGCTTCTCCACCATCGAGTGTCTTTATTCATATTTAGTCCGTGTTTTTAATAAGAGGAAAAATCTAATTAGATAAAAAAACCTCTTTTCCGATAATTATTTAATTCCATTATTCCCCAATCAAGTCGATTGGTTAATCTTCCTTCCTCTCCTCCTCATCCTTCTCCATACAATGTATCCTACATTGTATAGAAATTTATATAGAGAAAAAAACAAATTCATTGGCGAGATATTTTTTAGAAATTTAAATTCAATTATTCTAATTTTATAATTTTTTTAATCCATGGTAATTAAGCAATTTGATATTATTAACTAGTAAAATCTAGCGAGCAGAGGGTGGGGGAAGCATCACCAGCCACAATCATCTTCAAACCTGTCGCTGCACGCTCGCTGTTTGCCAACATCAATCCGGTCATTTAATACCATCATATAATGGAAGCCCCTGCTATTTAGACAACTGATTTACCACACCAGTTAAGAGTTTTACTACACTGGAAAAATATGCGCAAGCCATTCCCCATTTTTACTTTATCCAATGCGAAGTAGATAAAGTATTGGATCAGTCTCGTGCCAAGCGTGGCTTCAAGGCTCCTCAGGTAAAGACTACGCAACCCTGGTCTCAATTAAAGTCACAAATTGTAGTATTTATTTAGGTTGAATTTCAGCACATGACGGTTTTGCTAAAAATTACATGGGGTCTCATCCAGAGGCCAAAAAGTGCGATTTTTTCATTTAGTGCATGCGGATGTATGTGACTCTTTTTTTTCGCCAATGATCTTTTCCACACTGTTCATCCGATTGAAATGTAATTGAAAACCTAACACAACTTTAACAAAATGAGGCGGTGGTTAGTTGTTGGTACATATCAGCTTACAAACATTAGTACTTTATTCCACTACTTTTTTAATTTTTTTCTAAATATCTTTGAAAATTGCTTAACCAATTTTGATGAAATTTAATATTCTAATTAAGTACCTAATTTAGCTCTGAAATGGTTTTCCTAAGAAGAAGTTGTGGGTTGCCGATAACTGATAGAGTTCGAAACGACTTATTGACGAAATCAAAAAAAAAATAAACTGCAACGGATCGTTGCTAAACTTTATCCAAATTCATTTGAAATATTAATTTGTTCTAGAGTAAAGTACTTTAAAATATAATTTTACTAAAAACTTTATTTAACCTTTTTTGTGGTCCCCAAGGTACTTAATTAGGATATTAAATTTCATCAAAATTGGTTAAGTCATTTTCAAGATATTTAGAAAAAACTAAAAAAGTACTGAAATAAAGTACTAATGTTTGTGGGCCGATATGTACCAAAAACTAATCAGCGCTTCATTTTGTTAAACTAATGGTAGGTTTTCAATTTCATTTCAATCGGTGCAACGGTGTGGAAAAAATCGTGGGCCAAAAAATCGATAACATACATACATCCATACATCCATCCATACGCACGCACTAAATGAAAAAATCGCACTTTTTGGCCTCTCGACGAGACCCCATGTAATTTTTGGCAAAACCGCCACGTGCTAAAATTCAACCTAATTGAATACTACAATTTGTGACTTTAATTGAGTCCATGGGTTCCGTAGCCTTTACCTGAGGACTCTTTGAAGCCACGCTTGCCCCGAGAGCGATTGCAATACTTTACCCATGCTTTGCATTGGATAAAGTAAAAAACAATTACTTTGGTTTGGACACGTAAAAAGGATGCATGAAGAACGAGTACCAAAAAAGGCTCTAGAATAGATCCTCCCCGAAAGACGAAAAAGAGGTCGACCAAGGCGCTCTTGGATGGACGAGGTGAACGAGGCTATGAGATACAGAAAACCCGAGATTGTGAATGTCTGGGATCGTGAAACATGGAAATTGGGAACGGAGAACCGTCGCCAGACTTAGAAATCCGGACGAAGAAGGAGAAGAATTAAGTAGGTATCTTGAGGACCACAAAAATAAATTATTTTTTAATAAACAACTCTGGTGGTTGAGTTTACCAAAAAATTTAATCTTATTGATTTTAAGTCGATTCTTCTCTTTTCAGTAGAGGATACCATTAATGATCAAAATATCAAACAAGAAATGCAATAAAGTTATTCTTCTTGTATTAGATATGAATCAATAGTTATTTTTTATTTTATGATGCATATGATATTTGACAAGTGTTGCTCATGTAGTTTGAGTAACTCTGACATGATATGCTGCTTGCTGGTCCCAAGTAAATAGCTATATTGTGTCATTTCAGTTGACTTGGCAAAATATAAACATAAACAAAAGCTTTCTCTCAAAAGCTCATGTTGCTATGAACAAAATTCTTGCCATGCCAGCGTCAGATCACTACGAAGCTGCTTTGCTCTTGCGTTAGATAGATCATTTCCTGAGATATGTCAATTAGAAGGATTATTATAGGAAATAATTCGAATTGCTTTGTTGACGTTTCAATTCAATTAAAGTACAAACAGCCTAAGAATCTCGCACAGACATTTCATCGGATAGAGCTTATTGTAAATTTCCATGATTTGCAAATTAAATAGATCGCAACCCTGAAAAGGAAATTTATCAAAATAAGTATAGAACCCTCGTGACGCAGGATAAGTTCATTTCCTTTTAATACAATTGTCTAAGAAGTAAACTCTCTCGAATTTAATAAGTCAATGGGATTAAGAAATGGTTGTATATTGTTGTACTGTGATTTATTTCGCAAAGAGAAGTTTCCAGGGCGAACATGGAGAGAGTGGGGCTGAAGAGGCGGTGCTGATCGGCGTGGCTTTTCAAATGATGTTCTTCGCAAGGCGCTCGTCTAAACCTTGATTGGAAGTTCAAGAGAGGGGCAGGAAGAAAATGCCAATCTATATGTAAAATAAGTAGCTAAGATATATGAGTTCATTCGAAAAATGGAAATCACATTGCAATACCTACGAGAAATGCAATTGGATTATTTTCAGGGGAACAAATAACTTATTGACGAATTTAAATTTTAGAAAATCTCTTTTAAATTCCTAAACAACTTCGCCTATTTCTACAGCAGTTATTTAAAGTTTGAGACGATCATACGGACGCGCAAATAGTTTCCTTAATGCGTTTGAGAAAAAGAATTCCTGGCATGTTGGTTGCTCATTGTTTGAAACTGTTTTTTTTTTTTTTTTTTTTTTTTGAAGTGATATCTATTTTAGTAGCAGAATAATTGAAACAAATGAAGAATGGGATTGCATTATTGAAAATGCATATTTTGAAGTATTATAGTGTTATTTTTATAAATTTTACTATTAATTTTTTAATACTGTTTTATATGATAATATTTATAGTCCTAGTGAGATTTTTTGAATTTTTATTTAAATCTCACATAATTGATTATAATTATTTATTGAGCTAACGCAGGGGTCGGCAACCCGTGGCTCGCGAGCCACTTACGGCTATTTCAATGTGAAGATGTGGCTTTATTTTAAAACAAAAATCAAATTTATATGTATCTTCTTCTTCGAGTGCCATACCCGAAACGGGTGTCGGCTCCTCTCCACATATACCTGTGCTGAGTGTGTTTAGTTGTTTTATATACGGGACCTACTTTTTAACGCCGGTTCCGAACGGCTAATTTGGAGATGTTACTGGGCAATTATACTCTTGGTAGGTTGCCATTACTTTCCAAGAGGAGGCCACTGCAAATATCTATCTGCCGTGACTCGGTCTCGAACCAGCGATCTTCGAGTCAGCGAGCCAGCACTCTACCCACTGACCCACAGTCGTCTATGTATCTAATCCTAATCAAATACCATACTATTGAATTAAATATGTTAGTGGCTCTTTAAAAACTGGGAAATTTTGTAAATTGTAATTTTTGACTTTTCCGTCTCAAAAGGTTGCCGACCCCTGAGCTAATCACATGAAAGATTTTAACCTTTCATTCATAAATTAATTTCTGTGAATCCATTGTAATAGAATGATGAAGAGGGCAAAGCCCTCGAAACTATAGTCTGGTTATAAATAAATAAAATGTATAATTCCAGCAGAAGACACACTCTTTTATTGTCTCCTTCAATATATAAACATTCTGCTACTCTCGGCAAAAATTTTCGCGAACAAATAATTAAATGTAACTAAGACGTTTCGATCGACTTATTCTGCGATCGTCATCATGAGCACCCATTCCCATTACTTGAGAACGATCGCAGAATAACTCGATCGAAACGTCGTAGTTATATTGTATTATTTGTTCGTGTTCAATAAATAATTATAATTAATTATCTGTGATTTAAATAAAAATTCAAATTTTAATCAAATTAATCACAAAAATAAAAGTTTCAACAGCTTCAATATTAATAAATACGGTAGTTCTAGTGAAAGTTTATCAAAAATACGAGTTCTGAAGCTCCTAAAGCCAAAAAAGACCCACAAAAGCCAATAGTGTTTCTGTTTGAAATAATGATAACTCAAATATGGGAAATCTCAGGAAAATGTAGATAAAAACATGAGTTAATTTCTTCTCGAGATACCAAATTATGATTTTGATTCAAAGACAACCGAAAGTACTTCTTTATTTGCAATAACATTTAGGGAAAGCGGTGTCGGTTTATAGTGAAACATATTAAACACGGGAATTTTTTAACGGGTTATAGTGGTGTTTCACAAGTCAGCTCCTGATGATGGGTGTTTCACAAGTCAGTCTTTTGTAAGCTCCTGATGATGGGCTCGTAACCCGAAATATCTATAGAGAAAAATAAAACTCCAAAAATATAATTAAAGAAATTTTTTAATTTTAATTTTTTTACTTGTGAAACACCACTATAACCCGTTAAAAAACTCCTGTGTTTTTTATTTGCAGTGGTTTCAAGTTATTTTTGTCTTTTTCCGAAAAAGGAGTTTAATGATTTTTTTTCTGTATTTAAAAATAATCGCACATGTTATTCTTTATAAAAATTTGTTTCTATAATTTTTGTAATTGATTATTTGATAGAAAAGCCGTTTAAGTTTGTTTGAAAAGATTTAGTAGAAACCCAATGGTCATGAGTTTAGTTCCCGGACGCTGCATTTTTTAAAACAGCTTCTTTCAAAAACAAAATGCAAATAAATTCATTTTATATTTAATTCACTTTTAATAATATATAGCTAATTTAAATTAATTTATGGTAATGTTATTTTTTATTAATATAGTAATAAGTATAAGTAGAATAAGCCATATGGTGGGCTCTAAACACCCATGAATATTTTTTTTTCAGTTCACATTTTATTATTATCATTATTTATTTATTTATTTTCTTTTGGAGAAATGAATCGATATCCATACATTGTCAGTATAAACATTTGGTCGCGCTGTTAAAATGGTATGGTAGTACTAAAGTGCTCGAGCCATTCTTATAAAATGAAATATAAACTCAAATATAATTTAAGTTTTTATTCAATATACCATACATAAGAAAAAAAATGAAGATCTTACAAGAAAGAGATCGATTAAGAACCCGGAACGTCATAGACCGTCATATTTATATAGACTCAGGAGTAACTTGTTTCTCAGACAATACTTGTAAGCCAGTAGGTGGAAAAAAAAGGAAGATAAAACGAAAGATAGAGAGAAGAATGGAGTAAGAGTTAAGACTTTGTGAGTCATATCAGGTTGGAGAGGAAGATCGCTGTTAAGATCGGTGGTGAATAAAGACAAAAAGCATCGAGCAGACAATAATAATTCAGAGCTGACTTTGATTTAGGATCATAAATAAATTTGAGCATCCTACTTGATGTTTACGAACCACCACTCGAATAAATAATTTTACGCTCATTATGATAATAAGCTCTCGATTCTTCACAGGCTAACACTATTAATTTTGAGTTAGATTAGAAATTAGATAAATTTTAGAATAAATTGTTTTCGATTTGATTTTTTTACTATGAATCCACTTAGTTTCATAAATCAAAATTTATATTAATGTTTTAAAAACTAGACGAAAAGTGAATATTTTTTCCAAGACTGTGCACTGTCTCTAAATAACAAATATGTTTGTTGTCAGTGAAAAATTTGAATTATAAAGCTGAAAATTGACACAGGGGTGTAGCTAATTAGTATCAACTTTAGTGGAGAATTTCAATTTATTACTTAAAACCGCTTAAGAGCACACTATAAAACGCTTCGATTTTTTTGACTTTCTGTGTTTTCTGCATTTCAACCCTAGGTTCCACCATATTAGAGCGGGTGTGAGTATAAGAATTCCGACACATAGACATATAGATGACGATGTCTTTGTGATTTAATTATTTAAAAACACTAATTTGAAAAAAATATCATTACATGATATAAGCAGTGTTCTTCAACCTTTATCATTCCGCGGTGGGGACTTTTTTATGAGGTATGAGGCCTTAGGCATAGGTATCGATGGGGGCCCTAGTAAAACTAGCCCTGCACTAGTCAATTTGATTAATCACTCGCTGTGTGTGTATTGGGGTGCTTTTTTGTAAACCTCGTAGCCTGAATTTTTTTCTTTTTTATCAAAAACTTTTGATCTACCCAGATGTTAAATTGTGGGAAATTAAAAAAAAAAATAAGTATCATATTAGAATAATAAAAAAAATTATACCTATAAATTAAATTACTTACCCTCATCACTTTCTCATTCAAATTTCATATTTATTAGCAGAATTGTGGTAAATTAAAAATCTGTAAAAATGTCCAACTCTGCTAAGAAAATAATATTTCCACCTTCGTTTCGTTAGGTAATGGTAATAAAATTCAAAAACGGAAAATTTTCATAAATTGTATAGGTAGTGATAAATAATGGGCGCGCCGCTTAGGTCTGCAACCCAGCGAACAAGCTCCGACTTGTTCAAGAGGAAGAGGTAAGCGAAGATCCGAGGTTGGCCAACCCGACGCGGGTGGCGCATTCCATTCAATTGATCGAATCTTCAGGATTAATTAGGGCGAGGAAAATTTTAGTTAAATTGAAAAGAAAACACGCATCCTCCCAAATAGATAGAAAAAATTATTATTTTTAATTTAATTTACTGGCCGTATTATTATAACTTAAGATAAGAGAGGCAGCCAGCAAATCAGTGACGTTTCAATTTAATTTTCATCGCAAAAGAGAATAGTTTTGGTTGCGTTTCCACCTGAACTCAGATATTAGAAAAGAGTTTCTCAAACAATTTTTGAAGGATCGTGAGAAGTTTTTCAAATGTATTTTTTAATTACTAAAAAGCATAATAGGCTTGAAATTTCAAAGGTTACTAGTTACAAACAAAATAATAATTTAGTAAATTAATAATGGAGGATGAATAAAATTCAATTGCTTGTTTCCACTAATTTATTATTTATTCACGTGGTTAATCCAAATATTTTGAGAGCACTACGGCACCTCTTCATCAGTGGAAACTGTGAAATCAGACAATTGCGAGTTAGTGGGTTAAAAAGCCATTAATTGTTTGATAATTAAAGGTGTTAGTACTTACTCACCCAACAGCTCACTAATATGCCGACCCCATTAGTTTAAACAAACTAATGAAAACAGCTTGATAATACATACATATATATATATTATACACTTTTCACAGCATAAGATAACAACTATATCAATAACATTCATTCTCAACGAAGTCTGAACCAAATGAATCTCAGAAAAATGTAGATAAAAAACTTATCAATGGAGGAAATTCTAAATAATGTACAAAATGATTTAAAATTTGTAACACCAGCTACCAAATATGACCCAAGAACCACCATAAGTGTTCTGGCTGATTGTGAATATATTTTAACTAATAATTCTGAGTTAATTGGTGGTAACTGATAATGTACATAATGTTAGGTCATTGATTTGTAATATACTAGTAAACTACAAAAAAAATATTTTAGTTATAATAGTCCACCCATGCTCCCCACGAAATATTTGGATTAACCACTTGAATAAATAATAAATTACTGGAAACAAACAATTGAATTTGATTCATCCTCCATTACACTGTTAAAAATTTCTTATGTAATTTTACTATAAAAAATGGGAAGTCCGACCTCAAAACTTTTTAGTAATATTTCATACCAGTATTGTAAACTTATCTCTTTACAGCATATTTCTTATTAATTCGTATCTAATTAATACAAGAAAAAACTAAAGTTACAATTTATTTTTGTATTTTTGCAATGAATTAATGTGATTTTACCAATATAATATGGTATTTTTTTTTACTTTACGCAATCTTGTAAATTTCCTATCTGTTTGTATTGTAAACAAATAGTAATTTTTTTAATAGTGTATAAATCATAATATAATACGGACCAAGCCATTATTTAAAAGTTATATTAATTTAGTGAATAAAAAATCAAGAATATCAATTTACTAGTTTCAGTACCCACTGGTAGAGACGATCCTCAGTAATAAATGTAGTATTAGTTTCTGGGACTTTGTCAAAATAGTAAACATCTCATTTTTCATTCGTTCTCATAGATATTCTCAAGAATATTTCTAGGCGCGTCGACAGAAACCTCCCAAACATATTATTCGATTCAAACTCACTGGAATTTAGGGATAAAATTTCAATGCTAGGCGTAACTCTAGGGTCTGACCTTTCATGGAATGACCATATCTCAACCACTGCTAATGCAAGCTTGGACTCCTATTTATGTCTAGACGCTATTATACTCCCAGTCAACTTCTTACACTGTATAAGGCTCAAATTCGTCCCTGTCTCGAATATGGCTCTCATCTGTGGAGGGGTGCCTCCAAGCATTCTCTTGCTACACTGGATGCAATTCAGAAGCGAGCAATTAAACTAATAGGAGACCCGGCTCTAACCAACTCACTCAACTCCGTGGCTCACCGAAGAAACGTTTCTGCCCTCTCCTTGTACTACAGATACTATCATGGTGCCTGTTCAGTCGAGCTGAAATCAATTATCCCCCCTAAAGCCCTCTTTACGAGAAACACGAGTTTTTCGAACGCTCAGCACCCCTTCGCTGTCAAATTGGATAAAAATCGAACAAGCGCTATCGCCAACTCTTTTATCCCTATGAGCTCCAGAGACTAGAACTCGCTCCCTGCCACCATCTTTCCCGCGACTTATAACCTTCAGCTTTTAAGACCCGTATCCACAGATACCTTCGACCCCCGCCCAGACCATAAAATTCTTCCTTCTTCTTTTCACCCAGGCCTTTAGGGGACACACCTTTTTGGTGTAACTCCTTCTCTCATCATTTTCATTAAAAAAAAGAAAGTATTTACGACATCTACTACTAACCAGTGGTGCCCGAAACTGAATAGGGAATAAAAAATAATAAATAATAGTAATTTTCTAAATTATTATTTTATTTGTGACTAGAACCTTCGAAATTTCAAGAAATTAAATCCATTTCCACAAATTCTGGAAGAATATATTAAATAAATAGCATAAGAAATCAATTGTTTCTCCAATTATCTTTAAAAGAAAATGATTAATTTAACAAATACAAAAATTAAGTAAAGAAGTTTGTTAAAACGAAATCAATGCTAAGAAATTGTCTAAATATGGCTTCAAGGGAATTTCTAAGTTTCCTTGAAGCGTTTAGATGGCCCAGGGGATCGCTTGGTGCTCGGAACGAGATTCATTCCTTCAAGATAGTCTTTTTTACTATTCCCTCAGGTTAACTTCCAATCTCAAGATTTTAAAAAAATAGAGTGAAAAAAAATATCTTTAATATTATTCACTAGAAACGTAGGTGTCAAAGATAATATTTTTTCTGCGATGGCTTGATTCTAATTAAAAATTATTTTATTTCAAGGTCTTGACCAATATAATTTTATATTGATTTACAGAAGAACCTATTTCCTGATTTTCAAAAAATTATTTTTATTTATTCATCTCTAAATCAGCGGTTCTTAAACTTTTTTCATTCGGGACTCCATTTTGACTGATAAATTTTTGGCGACTCCATATTACAAAATATATGGTATAAGAAGTATAAACCATCATTTTTACTAGCAAATCATAAATAAATTTTTATAAACCTACCTAAATATATAATAATTGTATTAAATCTAAAAAATAATGAAATGGATCTGTTTGTTTCTTATTAAATAAAGTGTCAAACAGGAGTTTATCACAGGAGTTATTTGACGGGTTATAGAGGTGTTTCACAAAGAGGAGTTTATCATCTACAACATTTGAAAAATTGTTATTTGTATTTATATTTTATCTTATTATATTAAACAAGCAATTCTTGTATATATACTATATATAGAATCGGTTAATCGAAAACGGCTCTAACGATTTCGCTAAAAATTGGTGTACCTATTTATCAAGTTTCATGAGTTATTAGTCGTGTATAAATTTTAATCCAATTGAAATAAAGGAAGGGGGTGTAAATTAGTCATGTTACAAAATAAATATTTTAATCGTTCATATCTCGTCTCCGGAAAGTCGCAGAGCTTGAAATTTGAAACTTAAGCTATTTAGAGGCAAAAAGTTACCGAGCATCGCTCGGTGCTCCAGGCACTAATCGCAAATATAGTACTGAGAACGTCGCTTCACATAAATAAATAATAAATATATCTAATATAAGATGGAAATTTAAAAATGATTGGAAATTCAAAGACAGATACACCTCGAATTCAACAAGCATTAACTTTTGGCCGTTTCGCATTATAATTCCTTTACCATACAGGGTATGGTCAAGTATTGTAATCGTGAATGAAAAAAGTTGTTTTTTTCCTTCTTTTTTTCGAAATATCTCAAAAACGGCTGAAAGTATTTTGATTAAAAAAATTGAGCGAAACCATAGCATTCGGCCTACAAAAAAAGCTCTAATAAGTGAAGATCGGAAAAATTATATTTTTCGAGATAACAATTATTGTTTTGTCAAAATGTCTGTTAGTTTGTCTATTAGTTAGTCTGTGGGTTACCAAATTTTTGTGGACGAGCTAGCTCAAAAACTAGTGTGAATATCGAAACCAAATTTCACACGTAGTTTTGGTCCACCATTAAGAGGTGATTAGATTTTGGTGCATATCGACCCTAAATAAAAGGGGTGGAGGGGGGGTTAAAAATTAAAAATCTAGGCCATTTGAGCAAACTCAACCAAATTTTGGATACATAATCAGTGGACCGCCAGAAGTCTAAAAATGCAAAAACTAACCGCCCAAAATGGGGGGGAGGGGATGTAGGGTCAAAAAATGAAAATCAAAGCCCTTGTACCAAACACAACCAAATTTTGTATACATAATGAGTGGTCCCCCAGGAGTCTAAAAATGGAAAAACTAACCCCCTCCCCCACATGATTATAAATGATTTTATTAAATATTAAATTTAAGTGAGGGCCCAGTTTGTATGGTAAAGTCAATTGGATGGCCACATCAGAACACGTCAGTTTTTTTGTTTTTTTTATTGTTTCATTATCATTGTTGCCCTATGTTTCGCGACCCCATAATTCAGTGTCGCGACCCATAGTTTAAGAAACTAAATTATTTAATTCATTTAATTTGTGTGACGAATAACAAGTGAAATTTAAAGAAAACTCAAGTTTTGGAAAAAGAGTCTCATTTGTCAGAACTTTTCATCCTAGTGTAGCCTCGCAGATGTTTTTCAAGTAAAAATAATATTGAACACAAATATTTGTATATTATGTAATTCAGATGATTTTTATAAACTTTGCGTATTTAAAGAATTGTCGGAAAAGCGCTTAATCAATTTCGAAATTTTAATAAATCGTTAGGTAAAACATTCTCGAACTGTTTCTTTTTCTTTCTTGATCTTCAAGTGGTCCTAGCTTTGTTTTATTTTTTTTTTGGCATAAGCTACTTCTTGTGTCAATAAAATTATATTAAATATCTTTTTTAACGTCGTGAATTCTTGGAGAAATTTCAAGTGTTTGTGCTCTTAAAATGTTTTTGAAAATTATAATTCATTTTATCTTTTAATATATTTAAAATTGTTAAAAACTCAAAGGCTTCCACAGCTGTCCAATAATTCTAACTCATTATTCTTGTATAATTAATAATACCTACTAACTTATTAATATGATGAACTCTCATTTGTATTTGTGAAATGTTTATTATTTTTTAAATAATTATCTTATTTTGTAAAATAGCTTCAAATAAATCGAAAATTAAATTTTATAGTACAAGTGCAGACAGGCGTTGAGTTATATTATATTAGGCCTCAAGAGAAGAATGTGTTGTGTTCTCATATAAATTAAAATTCTTTTTTTAATGAGTTGAAGTCGAAATTTTACTTTATTTTGATATTTGTTAAATAATGAAAGAGTTTCGGCAACGACTCGTTACCATCGATCCTCAGTCTAAAATACATAATTAGAAATGTATTAACAAGATGGATAAAGATATCACTGTAAGGGATGTACAGAAATATATTATCATACAATGCTAAACTACATCTCTTACATAAAGTAAAGAAAAAATTTTGAAAAATGTTTTTTTGAAACTTTTTCAATTTTTTTTTTAATATAAAATACTAGGTAGGTTTCACATAAATAAAAGATCAGATGCTTGTTTAGCACGACTAAGTACTAGTACTTTATATTTAAAAAATTTTTTGAAAAAGTTCTAAAAAAACTATATCCAAACGCCCCCCACTCGATCGCGAACCCAAAGGTCGAAAATAATTTTATTCTTCACTCCAGGGCGCAACCACAATGAGGCCGCGTCGAAAGACAATTATAAATTAAATTAAATTAGGGAACGAAGAAAATATGTTTACTGTATATTATAGACAAAAGGATCAGCAGGGATTCGAACCCGGGATCTTCGCATGTGCGCTGCGATGGCTTTATAAGACCCTTAGCTCTTATCCTCTCGGCCACCGATCCCTGAACCCAAGTTGAAGAAATTCCAAATTCGTATAGACATTAAGTATCAGGTTCAGGGATCGGTGGCCGAGAGGATAAGAGCTAAGGCTCTTTTAAAGGAATCGCAGAGCACATGCAAATATCCCGGGATGGAATCCGTTTTGTCTATAATATAAAAATCTTTTCTTTGTTCCCTAATTTAATTCCAAAAAAACATTTTTCAAAAAATTTTGTTTACTTTATTTAATATGTTTCACCAAGAACCTACACCATTCTCCCTTAACAAAAAAAAAAAATACATCTCTTACAGTGATATCTTTATCCATCTTGTTAAAACATTTCTTATGTGTTTTAGAGTTTTTAAGGAATTTGGTGTTAGTACTTGGTGAAATATTTTATAAAATTATTGGATAAAAAAATACTTGGTAGGTTTACTAGTAAGTATTTTTTATCCAATAATTTATGTGTTTTAGGCTGAGGAATCTGAGAATGGTAACGAGTGGTGCCGAAACTGTTTCATTATTTAACAAATATCAAAATAAAATAAAATTTCGATTTCAACTCATTGAAAAAAGAATTTTAATTTATATGAGGAAACAACACCTTTTTCTCCTGTGGCCTATTATTATTCAACGCCTGTCTGCACTTCTAAGTTAACAATTGTCAAAACCAACTACCAATTAATAATGAAATTTTATTTTATTATTTTATTTCCTCAAATAGAAAAAAACAATTTAAATAATTATTCCTATTTGCAGGGCGAACCAAGTAAATTGAGTTATAAATGAATCAATGTAAACGGAATAAATTAATTTGTATTATTTAGATATAAGATCCATAGTACAAGAATTTAATTGAAAAAGTTATTCCGAGAACCTTTATATGTTTTAAATTCCCATGTAAAAATATGTTATTCAGACTTGGATACTGTTTTGTGCCTTGTTAAACAATAATTGTTTGAAAACGACCTCATAAAGAGAACCATTCGCATTTCTTTCCAACAACATGTGCTATTAGCCAAAAAACCTCCTCTTAACAACAACAAAACAAAGCAGAAAAGTTTTAATTTGTGAACATTAAAACTAATTTATCAATTAAGAAATTTTTTATAAGTAAAATTATCAATTATTTTTTTTTTTTTTTTTTTTTAATTCAAAAATTCAATAGCAAAAAAGATAAATTACTCATAGTATAATTTCTAGTTAATGTGATTTTTACTTTTATTAATTAAGGTTCTTTAATGTCTAGCCGGATTGTTAGAAAACTCTTACATCACTGATTCTCAAATTATGGGTCGCAAACAAATTTTTTGGACAATAAAAGTTCAAATTATTGATAGTAGACTTTAGTAGACTTTAGATTCCTAAAGAAATCATAAGAGGTCCCCCGATCCAAGAAGAAATGAATCATTTTTAAATACGATATATGTCAGAAGGGTGGCCATTTTACCCGGATTTCTAATTTTCAAAACATATATTTAAATAGAATATTCGAATAGGTTCACAAATTACTTCGAATCCAAAGACGGGTAGCTCTTCTATAATAGCATCATATACAACACCTTCACTAAATATCAGTTTTTTCAAAAGTTTTTTGTTCCATGTCCTACCTAAGCCTTTCTAAAATTTTCATAATATAGGTACATTATTTTTTTTTATTATCCTCGGGAACATTTTGGACAGCCATATATATTTTTCTCAATTATGTATGCATTAAATTAAAGTCGGATTGCAGCGATTCGGGCTTGAACCCTCGCTAGCTGATTAGAAGGCATGTAAGTTATCCACTTGACCAATGTATTTATTATTTACTCAATAATATATTTTAAAAATGTATTATTATTTATATAAATATAATTACAAAAACAACCTTTTTTGATCAGTATTTTGTATGGTTCTGCATACATTTAAGTGTATTTAATAATATATTGTTGAAGCTTCTTAAGTACTATCAAATTTTGTTAACATTTATTTTTTCAAATATGGGTAACTAATTTTGTAGATTTTTATATTTATCTGGACGAGCCCATTTTTTAATTCCCCCCTTAACAATCAAAATTCCCCCCTGTGGGGAGTGGACCTCACGGTGGGAAACACTGTTAATATATTATAGAATTGCAAATCTTTGATTCTTTGAGGGAAATGAAGGAAATAAACCAATCTATTAATTAAATGTTTATAAGAACTATTCATTTAATTTCTAGATAATCTTGCAGATTCGATGCTTCCGTGGTTGAGTTCTTAATCAAAAGAGAAGTTTCGCCTGAGACCACTAAATTAGATATTTTTAATGAGATATTTCGACACCTGATTCAAAACAGTTTTTTATTACTTTTTAAAAATATTTTAAAATGGTACCTACTCATCAGAAAATCCAACCTATCACTCAATTTTATCTTTGGCCTTATATGCAAATGTTATGAACACAGTCATCTCGTGAAATATAAAAAGAGAAATGCAGAAATATTAAAATGAGTGGTTCCTTCTTTAATCATTACTTCCCTCTAATTGCAAAAATTATCCCATTAGGCAATAAGGTTAATGTCGATCCTGTGTAATCCGACGAAATCCCCAAGCAAAAGACCTATTTTTTTAACTACCTCTTTTACATAATTCCAGTAATAAATGTTAATTGAAAAATTATGCTTATTAACCAACCAAATTGGCCATCTATATAAAACCTTTATTTGTAATGTTTACAAATAAATATACTCGGTATTAATATTTTCTGAAAATAAAACTTCCTTAGTGATTTGAGTGTTTGATTTTAAAAGGAATATTGTTCCAAAACCTGCCTGTAAAATAAAAATTCAATTTTTTAATTGCTAATTTTGTAAAAAAAAAAGTGTGTGTGTACTTATGTACTCGCGTTAGAAGTTATACTTCTTTGGCGTCTGAAAAAAAAATTCAAAAAACAAAACTGCAGTAAAGATCGAAGAAAAATATTAAAATTAATCAAAAAGGTTTTATTTCAGTAAAAATAGCTAAGTCAAAATAAACAATCATTAATTATCATGTGAATGAGTCAAATATATTTTTTAAATATTTAAAATATTCTAATCTATATTCATAGGTTCTTCTGGTAATAATTGAATAGGCAGGTGAGTGACAAGAGGTTTGTGGTAGATAAAATATTATATAAAAGGTCTTGTTGAAACGTTAGATAAGTATCTTGTAAACACAGCATCAATAGTGGTGCCATGCCGTGTTGTAGGAACTGTAAGGTTATTATTAATTAATAGATGTAAATCGTCACCTAAAAAGTTAATAAGTGGACCAGAAGTTTCCAAGCTAAAGTTGACATTAAAGTCTCCACTTAAAATCATGAGTAACTTGTCTTCATCTCCACCCATATATTCTGCTCCAATTGTTGTATATGGAAATAGCGCCCGTTTCAAGAAATATACAATGTTTTCAATTTTTTGATTTGGAATAATATAAACTGCTATCAAAACAATTTTTTTGCCATCTTCCATTAATACTAAAATATTTATTAAAAAATAATTAACTCGCCAGTAATAATTCTAGATATAATACAGAATTAACCTCTAATATTTGAAAACACTCTCAAAGTTTTTACACAGTTTTTGTAAATGAAAAATTTATATAATAAATATATATATTATTCAAAAATATAATATATAATTATTAAGAATTGATTATTAATATAAATAATATATTTCACATCTACATCAACTGGCTTATTCAATTTGAAAATAACAATACGTTTTGTTAGATTCCTTGCAGTCATTTAAAGAAATATATTATTTATTTTATTCTGTAGCCAACTTCATCATGTTAATTTTTGTGACATCTGCGCGCGCAGGTCACAAATTCACTCTCATCCAATTGCGCCAAAAGAAGTATAACTTCAAAAAAATATTTATATAAACTTTGAAAGATAAAAATGTTTCCATTTTTATGACTCAATGACGTCATATACACATAGTACAACAAATTACAACTTTCATTCTTCTATCATGCCAGGTCTAAAGATGCAAAGAGAAAAGCAAAAGAATAACTAAAATATCTAATACACTTTTTGAATATTCGTTGTTTGATTAGTCATTCTTCAATTGAGATTATCAATCTAATTTTAAATAAGAAATAATTTTAAAACAAAATTTACTGAATTTTTTTTCATGTAGTTAATTAAATTACTCATATGACACTTTCTTTGCAAACTAAAAATAAATTTGAGTATAAATGTTCAACTTGACACTGGGCAGTGTCATGGTTAGGACTTTTAGATGTTAATTCTAAACATTAAGCAGTGTGTGATTTTGTCAAAAAGATATTGTAAATTGTAGATTTATTCAAGTAATCAAATTGCTGAAATTCGGCAATATTTGTATTTTCATTCATGTGATATAATTTTATTCTACTTTCTCTAGGTAAATTTGTATTTGTTATTATAATAATTTAAAATGTTCTCTGTATTGATATTCTGTTAACTTTTCAGATTTGTACTGACCGTTGTTCATAACCCATACATATTGTGACCATCCGTCCTGTATTTCCTGGCAGTGCCGGATTATAGTACGGACGCACAGGGCGCTCGGCCGGGACACGGAAAAACAAGGGGCACGGTCAGAAGGAGATAAAAAAAATGATTAAAGAAAAAACATATTTCACCTCGTATTGATTAAAATTATTATTTTTTCCCATCTTGCCCTTCCTTTGACAAAATTTTTGAAATAAATTCAATGTTTCATTACTAACCTAACAAAAAAATAATAAATTATATGTAAATGTACAAAATAAAAAAAATTAAAATTAGTAAAAAAGTGTTGGGGGGGGGGGGGGGCGAAGAACCCAACATCTGGCATATTACATTTGTTTGTTTAATATTATTTAAACATTTTTTTATTTTGCAAAACTCGTAATATCATATCATTAAGAAAGTGCAAATAGCCCCTTAATAACCACTAAGCCATCTATAGTACTACAATGCCAATTTATGTTTGTTTTTTCCTTTCGACAAATAATTTATGAAATAATACAATACAAGAGTTTTTTTATTTTTTGCCGTTTGTAATTTATTTTAATTTCCAGTTTATTTTTTTTCCCTGATTTCACTCCCAAAAATGTGGTTACCGTAGAATCGTACCCATTCAGGTGCTGAAGAAGCTTTAAAAAAAACTCGTGAAACATCTTAGGATCCTATGTACACCATTGCCAAGCAATAAAATCAAATCATATCATACAATATATTCACTATATATATATATAAAAAAAAAAATTTGTACGAAATAAAATAAAATCAC
Organism: Forficula auricularia; assembly: GCA_024734495.1. Lineage (NCBI taxonomy): Eukaryota > Metazoa > Arthropoda > Insecta > Dermaptera > Forficulidae > Forficula > Forficula auricularia. The sequence continues at coordinate 17,833,621 of JALMQS010000075.1, forward strand.
CCAACAAGTTCCTGTCCTTCAAATGTCTTCTCCAAGTTCAATATCAGTAAATTGTAGAGCCTCAAAAGATAATCGAAAAATAAAATATTTAAATAATTAGTAACCCATTAACAAAAGTTTGATTGTTGGGCTAATTAAGTGTTATTTTATTTAATTTATAGTATTATTTTATATATTATATTAAATTTGTATTAAAATGATCGAATACGGCATCATTTTCGTTATTTTTCAAAATTAACATTATATTTCGATGAAAATTTCTTCTCAAAATTAAAAACATTATATTTTTTTAAAATATACTTTTTCTCTTAATTCTATTTGTATAAGCAAGCTTTCACTTGTCTAGAAAACTTTTAGTTATTTCCGATCTTATATATTCAGAGTTCTTAGAAATGGATTAGTCCAAAAATTCCCGAATTATCTTTATTTATTCCTTTTTTGTATTATTTCTATTTTAATAGTTACTCAGCGAGAACAATTTTTGTTCCACTAAAACTCGACTGGGCTTGTCATTTTGACATGGTTGAACTGGAAGATATAAAGGTATCTTCCAGACAGGAACTTTAAACCTTCTATCAGCACCTTTTTCGGAAAAATCATTGATTTTAATTGCCCCTTTAAACTATGCAACAATTTTATTTCATTTTGCGAACCAATATATACTTTTCAAAACAAGAAATGTTTTTTTTATATAAATATTTGAATAACGGATAATAATTTGAAAGTTTAAAGATCCTCTTGAAATTTTGAAGTCGATATTTATGAAAATTCTGTAAATGTTTCAAATTGTAGGGATGAGCAGCATCATGGACCGCATGGCCCTGGTAGGTAGGTATATATATTTTTTAAATTTAAAAACTTACTTGATTTCTATCTTAAATATGAGATTAATACAATTTATCTGTCGATTATAGTGAGTAAAAGTAAATAATTAAACATTAATTTTAGCAGATATCTTGGTATGAGTTACTACTGTTGTAATTTTAATCTAAAACTAATGAAAAGCTCAATAAATTTATTTTTTCATTTTGAATAAAATTCGGAGATAGAATATTTTTTTTTTCGAGATTTATTAAAATTTTTTTTTTTTTTTTTTTATAAAAAATATATTTCTATAATAACAATAAAATGAAATGAATAGTAGAACTCGAATGAAAAAAAAAGACTTGCGAAAACGAACGATTTCGCTCTTTAGTAGAAATTGTTGGAGAGATTCTAATAGGAAATTTTCTAATCTGATATCAAATAAGAAAATTGCTTCAGTTAAAAAAAAAAAAAAAATCCAATTCACAATGTGCCAATTTCTTTCATCAGTTGTTCTATAATAAGAATTTTTCAGATCAATAAGCTTTTCTATCCAAACACAAAGTAGCGATGTTTACATGGTGAATGCAACTTGAAAAGAAGAATGAATTCCATCTCTACAGATTTGATTTCCACCCACTCATCTTCTTTGCTTTTTCAGATTGTTGTATCTATTTTTGTCAAGTCTTTTGGGTGATTTATTCATTCGGTGAGTCCCTCTAAAAGGGGAAAAAAGAGAAAAAAGAATTGTGGCCGGCTACCAGATTTGTATAATAGCCTTTCACTTGCCAATGAGTGAATAAATACCATTGGCAAAATCGGCTCTCTTTTCTCTCAAAACCTATATATCAGCTTCCGAATTAAAAACATACAATCCCCACCTCTCCTAAAGGCCGCGGAACGGGGAAATTCGTTTGAAATAAATAAAATACGAAAACAATACAAATAGGATTGTTTTATTAGAAAATAATAGAAGCCACAAAAAGTTATACTTAAAAAAGAAATTTAAAGAATGTAACGATATTTCAAAGACAAACGGAAAATACTATATATTTTAGGTACTCGATTTGAAAATTAATCCTCAAAGAATATGTCCGGAGAGGAGGAAATAATTTTTATAATAAATCTTGTTTTTCAATTCAGTTTTTAGAGCTCACCAGATGACTTTCTCTTACCTCACAATAAAAACAAAACAACATTGAAATAAAACAATTACAAGTAATATTAAAGTATAATAAAACGTGATTTTTACTAAATAGTGAAAATGAATAATATACTGAAATAAGCTGACGTGTTCTGATGTGGCCATCCACTTGACTTTACCATACAACCTGGACCCTAAAATTATTTTTAATCATGTAAGGGGGGGGGGTTAGTTTTTGCATTTTTATACTTCTGGTGTCCCACTGATTATGTATACAAAATTTTGTTGAGTTTGGTAAATGGCCAAGATTTTCATTTTTTCACTCTACACCCCCCCCCTTCATTTGGGCGGTTATTTTTTGCATTTCTAGACTTCTGAGGTCCCACTGATTATTTATACAAAATTTGGTTGAGTTTGCTCAAATAACCTAGATTTTTAATTTTTATCCCCCCCCCCCTCCCTTAATTTTGGGTCGATATGCACCAAAATCTAATCAGATCTTAATCTCAATGGACCAAAACTACGTGGGAAATTTGGTTTTGATATTCAAGCTAGTTTTTGAGCTAGCTCGTCCACAAAAATTTGGTAACGTACAGACTAACAGACATCCAACCAGGCAACCGGACAAACAGACATTTTGACAAAACAATTATTATCTCAAAAAAATAATTTTTTCGATGTTCACTTATTAGGGCTTTTTTTGTAGACCGAAATGCCATGGTTTCGCTCAATTTTTTTAATCAAAATAGTTTCAGCCATTTTTGAGATATTTCGAAAAAAAGAAGGAAAAAAAACAGTTTTTCCATGCACGATTACAATACTTGACCATACCCTGTATGGTAAAGTAAAAATTATTATAGTAATTGAAGTGGTTTTTGGAGACGGGCTGATAGGTGAATTTTGATGAGGCAGTCCAAGCTTCTAAAAAGAGAGAACATTATAATAATAATATCTTTTTAATTATAATTCCTTTTTTGAGCTATCATTACCAAGTGCGGATATGCCAAACGAAGGTTTTTGTGCTCTTTTTGAGTTTCACAGTCTATAAATCACTTTTTTTTCTATACAAACTTTTACTCTAATTAAAATATTAATTTATATGTAAAATTAGGATTCGAAGAGTTTTGAATAATTGTGAAGTGGGCATGATTGAAAATGGATGAAAGATCCTATATAGAGAAGTTTTTTGTTAAGGGAGAATGGTGTGGGTTCTTGGTGAAACATTTAAAATAAAGTAATGCAAATTTTTGTGAAACCTACCTAGTATTTTATATTTAAAATTTGAAAAAGTTTCTAAAATTTTTCAAAATTTTTTTTACTTTATAGAGAAGTTATTGGAATAAGCAAATTGGCGAATACGTTTGTTCAATTAATTTTTAATTTAATCCAGAAGGTGTATTTTAAGATTGAAAATTGAGCCTTTTGCTTAGATTTTTAGATGATGCTTAGACGTACTTAATGTATTTATCTCGTTAGAACAAATCCAAGCTAATATCACATATAAAAAGTTAAAGATCTGCCAAAGACGGACACAGCAATTACTTTTAGAGATATTTTCGTGATATGTAAACTACAAAAAGGATAGGGACTGAAGATGGCAGAGAATATCCGCCGAAACCGTCTCCATGTGAAACAACAACAAAAAATTATGAAAAAGAAGATAGTTGTTCAATAATTAACCTTCTCCCGATCACAAGGAAACGATCATCAGTTTCCGAGTGTTTTTAATAAAGCCTCATTTGAGATAATTAATACAAAAAGGATATTTAAGTATAAGCCAAGCCTTACTCTGAACCTAAAGCCGGTTGCACACGAGGCTTTTTCCTCTACCTTTTTTTGGGATGGGAGATCTGGTTTGCAATTTAGAGCCCTGTCGGAATCGAAATGAAGTCATGCTTGCTGTCTTTCTAGCCAGCTTGCTTGATTTAAAACAGGTGTGTCCAACCTTTTGGCTTACAGAGCGCGGATAAAATATTATAATTCTATTGATATCTTTTATTCAAAAAAGATAGTTAATAATTTAATTAAATTAGGGAACAAAGAAAAGATTTTTTTATTATAGACAAAATGGTCAGCCGGGATTCGAACCCGGGATCTTCGTATGTGGAAGCGTTTGAATATAGTTAATAATGTTGAAATAAGAACTTTTTTTATTTTTTTAGCTCATAGTGAGATTCTAATTTTAATTTTCGTAAATTTTATACTTGAAAATAGCTTCTCATTTATGTAATCTGTGTACATACCTACATACTTACAAAAAGTGATATTATGTATTAGTATTTGTTTATATTTTTTTCTGGCTAGATAATTAATATAAAATTCTAATAAAGAGACAATATTCAATTTTTCTTTCAGATCGGTATCTAATTTTTGTTCCAGAACATTCAATCAGAAAGATTGAAAATAGAAAATTTATTTATAATGAAAATGGAGTCAAAAATAGATCAAAATGATAATTATTTTTTCGGAAATCTTAAAATCTACTTCCAGATTCAAAATTTAAAATTAGAACTTTTATTTTTCGAAAACTTCACAGTAGATTTTCAAATTTTTTATTTTAGAGAAAACAAATTATCAGGCCAAATTGTTGTGTGTTTTCCAGTATCTACATATAAATCTCAATGTTTTAAGGAATTTTCTGACTTTATATTGGACTACGGGTGGACAGATTTGGTTTAAATCGAATAGGATTAAAGAAGGATATGAGGAATGATAATTTATTTTTTAAAAGGGTCACGGATATAATAATCCCTGGCTATCCAATATCTGAATCGGAATCGGATTAGCCGAGAGCTTAAAGACATTAGCCTTCTAAGCAGGAGTCCCGGGTTCGAGTCCGAGTCCCTGCATTGATATTTGACCGGCTATAATCTGATTCCTAGTCACCAATCCGTCTGGCAAGCGTGGTGACTTAATGCCAACCCCCTTCCATTTGATGGAAGAGGCCTATATTCAGGAGTGGATTGTGATGATGATGATCCAATATCTATAGACATGTATGACCCTGCAAAGATCTAAAAGACAAGTTCTGACAAGTTTTAGTCCAGGAGATAAATTATCAATTCATTGTTATTGTTCTAGAAAACCTCAATTCCTTGTCTCCTTATACCAGAATGATATAACTACAGGCTTGCTTAGTGTCATAACATATAAATTACTGAAATAATAAATATTTTAGAAAATGAAAATATGAGAAGAAGAAGAATTTTTAAATACTCGAAACTTCATTATTTTTTTTATCTTATATAGTAAGCTTATAATTTTGCTTTTAGTGAATTTTCTTCTTGAAAAAAGCTTCACGTATTGTACAAATGTACATTCATATTTCGAAAAAGGGAATAAATATATCTCAACAAATAAATCTCAATGTTTTAAGAATGTTTATGAATTTATGTTGGGCCACACTCGTTGCAGTGCTGGGCCGCATGGGGCCCGCGGGCCACTGGTTGGACAGCCCTGATTTAAAAGATAGGACATGGTCCTGGGCTTTTGAGTGGGAGTAACAAGACAAAAAATTATTAAAACAAGCCTCGTGTGCAGCGGCCTTAACTTCTCTTGCACGGAAAGTTTTACATAAAAAAAATGTAAAGAATGTAACGATATTTCAAAGACAAACGGAAAATATTTTGCTTGATTTGTAAATTAATCTTCAAAGAATAAGTGAGGGTGGAGGTGGTGGAAAAAAAGAGGGACAAAGAATTTTTATATTAAAACTTGTTTGCCGAATCAGTGGCAAGGAACAAACTTGATTTTAATAATTCTTTTGTAATTTGCCTTTATGTCGGGAGATGTTGTATGTCGCTGGCTGGTCTTTTTTCCTCTCGCGCCCTCTTTCAAGATTTTTGTCTTCCCCACTGTTCATTCCGGTCCTGTCAAGCCAATGGTGCCAATAGGGAAATGAAAACGATCAGGCGCCAGTCAAAAAATAATTTATAAATAAACGCAAGGCTTTTCATTTATTAAAAACATATTAGAAGAGGGCCCGAAATGCATTTCGAAATGAAGTGCACAAGGGGCGTTAGTATTAACAAAGAAAGCGAGAAAGAACGCTTCCCTTTTCATCGTTCGGAAATAAATAAATACAGGACTCCTTGAGATAAGACCGACAAAGAATAATCGAAAATAAACAACAATGGTACGATCGGAGGAAAAAAGATGAGGATGGCGCCAGGGCAGGGCAGATTTGACAGCAACGGGTGTTGGGGGAGACGGTTTTGGGTGATTGACACATGCAAAAGTTTGTGGAAATTACTCCTATTAATCAGGATGTAGCAGCAGTTTGACTAAGTTGCTCGGGGCTTTTAAGGAAGGAGCAATTACGACCTGCGTACGGCCCTGCTGACCCCAGTCCGGGGAGAGAATCTAATTACACACCCCCGCAATTACTAGGTGGCAGCCACCCTCTGCTGAGAGGGCACGGATTGTTATTTGGGGTTCAAGCTGGGCATTACACCTTGCTTCTGTATCAAGGGCAAATTTCCATAAAATTTTTATTTCCACAAGAGACGATCGTTTTGTATTCCTCTGAGAGTATAGGGAGGGCCCAAGCAAGCCGAGAGAACTCTTATAGAAAAGATTAAAATAGAATTCATTGCTATTCTACATTTATATCAAAGGGACAATTAAAAAGATAGCATCTATATTTATTAAAATTAATAAGTGAACCAAAGAATTAAGTCCAATTTAAAATCATTGTACGAATGATATTAAAAACATAAAAAGACCACAGGCGCGTCCTCAGAAAATTTTCCGGGACGGGGGAGAGTTAAAATTTGAGACAAATATTTCTATCAATAAAAGTTGTATATTGAAGGAGACAATAAAAGAGTGTGTCTTCTGCTGGAATTATAAATTTTATTTATAACGAGACTATAGTTTCGAGGGCTTTGCCCTCTTCAACAGTCTATTACAATTGATTCACAGACCCTTTTATTGTCTCCTTCAATATATAAAAATTCTGCTACTCTCGGCACAAAAACTTTCAATTTAAAAGTTGTATAATTACGGCTACAGTATTGCATCAGTACAATAATACATACATAATGTGTATATGTTTTCAATATTTTATTACTCGATTCCATAGTGAGCAAATAACCTACCTGTTTTCCAGGCGGGGCGGTGACTTTTCAGCCAGAGGATGTTGTCCAAAAAAGGACCCTTCATTTTTTAAAATTTTATTTTATTCTTCGTAAAATTCATCAAAAACCGCTTATAATATAATTTTTCAAATTAATATTTGATATTAAAGAGAGCGGACAGTCTATCTTCACTTTGACTACTTCCAGGGGCAAATAAAAATAATCCACTATCTTAATTTCTCCGTCTGAGCACTTTCAATAAGTATTTTTTGTTATTGTAAAATAAGTCAGGTTGGCAGTGTGGTTAAAGTGCATGCTTTCTAATAAAGCTATAACGGGTTCAAGTCTGACTCGATGCAAATATTTGACAGGCTATAATCTGATTCCTTCAGGAGAAGACAATGGCAAACCACATCTGTAAAAATTTTCACAGGAAAATTACAATGGAGAGAATACTCTCCATAGTAATCGCCGACGCTCTTAATCGAGTATGGGACTTGAAGAAGAAGATAAAATAATTAGTTTGGATGTAATATGGAAAAAATTACGATACCTATTTTTCGGGAGTAGGGCTTGCACTTAGCGTTGTCTAAATACCAGGGGCTCCCAGGATCGAGGTGTAGCTATTTAATGACTGGATAATAACATAGTTTTCCACGACGAATTAGATTTCATATCTGAAGCCGTCAACATGTGATGAAAGATAGATGCTCAAATTGATGTTGTTACTATTTCAAAGGAAATCGGATTAGCCGAGAGCTTAAGACACTAGCCTTCTAAGCAGGAGTCCCGGGTTCGAGTCCGAGTCCCTGCATTGATATTTGACCGGCTATAATCTGATTCCTAGTCACCAATCCGTCTGGCAAGCGTGGTGACTTAATGCCAACCCCCTTTCATTTGATGGAAGAGGCCTATATTCAGCAGTGGATTGTCGCTATCGACAGGCTGATGATGATGATGATGATGACTATTTCAAGTGTCATTCAAATATATTATATGGAAAACGCTGTCCATTAATTGTTTTTTTTTAGAGAACATCATTCAAGAAATATTTGAGTATGAAAATGAAAATGTTAAAATTAGCCAATAAATTATTAAATTTTTAATTGAAAAAAATAAATACATAATAATACAAAAGCTAAATCCGAAACCAGAATCAATGGAGTGACGTCACAGGTAATTTTGTATACGTTTCTACTATTTGAAAATGTACAGAGAGAAATTTCAAATTAAAAAAAAATATATTAAAAATTTTTAATTTCGAAGAGAAAAGTATTAAATTTATTTGCTCTTCAAAATGTTTTCCCACGTCGAAAAAAGACATTAACATTAATTATTTTTCATTTGGCGTCACCATGACATCGAATGTGGTTTCGGCTATAAATTATTATTTATTCAAAACCAAAAAATAAATATTCTATATTTAAAATTAAATATATTTAAATTTTTACACACAAGCCCTATCTTTTGTTTTGCATATCATAGTAACATAGGGTGACCATTCGTCCTGGATTTTCCGAGACAGTGCCGTATTAAAATATATGTCCCAGAAAATGTCCCGAATTAGATAATTCATCATTTTAAGATTCTTCCAAAACTTAAGTGACTTAATTTAAATTCTTTTTAAATTGTAGGGTTTTTTTATTCACAAACTAATATTTATTTATTTATTACAGTTTAAAGAGCGCCTCGACTGCGTGGTCATTTGCGCCACAGATATTAAATGCGTTACATTTTCAATTTTTAAATTTCTTTTACATGTTTGGTTTTATAGTTAAATATAAAAGTGAGAACTCAGATATTATCATAAATGTTAATGACTCTCAAAAACTCGAACAAATTATCATATCCTTCCTCATTTTCGAGTATTTGTTTTAAGTCTTTGTTCCCCATTGAATGACATTTTCTTTCCATTGCGTAAATTGGGCATTCCACTAATACATGATTTACATTTATCCTAACTTTGCAAGCTGGACATAACGGTGGGTCATCCTTGTTCATTAGATGGCCGTGGGTAAACTAATCAAAAAAAATAATTTCAGTTAATATTATTATATATTTTATTGATTCACCAAACAGTTTCGGTCACCACTGGTTGACCATCTTCAGTAGTACTGAAAAATGGAAAAATGAAACATTTCATAAATTTTTTTAAACATTTACATAATGCAAAAAATGTAGAAGTTTGAATTTGTATATATAAAATGTAGTACTGAAAAATGGAAAAATGAAACATTTATTCGTAAATTTTTTTAAACAATTACCTATATAACAAAAAATATAGAAGTTTGAATTTGTATGTATAAAAAGTAGTACTGAAAAATGGAAAAATGAAACATTTCGTAAATTTTTTAAACAATTACATAATACAAATTCGTATTGTATTAATTTATAAATACAAATTCGTATTGTATTAATTTATAAATACAAATTCGTATTGTATTAATTTAAAAATACCAATTCAAACTGCTATATTTTTTGTAATATGTAATTGTTTAAAAAAATTTACGAAATGTTTCATTTTTGCATTTTTCAGTACTACTGAAGATGGTCAACCAGTGGTGACCGAATGGGTTTGGTGAATCAATAAAATAAATAATAATAATTAGCTGAAATTATTGTCTTTTATTAGTTTGTGACTAAAAAACCCTTCAATTTAAAAAGAATTCATAATATCATATGAATATTATAATATTCGATTATACGTTTCGGCATGAATTTTATTTGGCCATCTTCAGTCAATTAGGAGTTATACACAAAATGCGGTACACATATGTGATCGAACCAAGCCTTGTCAAAAATAAAAAAATTTTAGCTTCATGTGAATTTATAACGTGCCTGGACCCAAAAGTTTCAGAATGAAAGCCAGTGATAACATTTTTGGCTGATACCTCCTCCTTCATCTAGTACAGTTTCATCATAGCCAAGAACTCTAACAATATTAGATTATATTTTATTCGCGCATCTCTGCGTACATGACTATACTCTATGAACGCATACACTTATCTACGTGCATGTTTATGTTTACAGTCACCACACACTTATTATACTATAAATAATTTTTATACTGTATTTCATGTTTAATTTAAATATATTTTTGGAAACAAAATTGTTAATGGGGGGGGGGGGGGGTGTCAATGTCCCAGATTGGATCGCGAAAAAAATGGTCACCCTATAATAACATTATTAATAGTTTCAGCTATTTCATTGAAATGTGTATTATCAATTCTAATCTCTTGCTGTGAAATAGAAAATGTATCCTTTAATAAAATAAGTTGAGAAGAAATCAGAGCTTTTCTCAACAAGAAATATGAGAGCAATCTTTCTCGAAGCCAGCTCTCCACGTCTGCTGCTGCCCCTGCCTGTATCGGTGAGTTCCATTCCATATGCGTTATTACCATGCGCGTTCTGATATTTTTTACGTGCGTGTAAGGGGCTGATGTCTTGCACGGTTAGCACGCAGAGCACGTCACAGGGGTAGGTATCAGCGGCCACCCTTGCGTCGGACCACTGACGAAACCGACCTGCGGGGGTGGCAACTTGCTCGGCTTATCGAGATGCTCACCGAAGACACCAGCGGGCGCCTTTGTCCCACCTCTGGCTGACAGCCTTATCACAAAAACCCCCTCCAAGAAAGAGAAAAAATCACGAATCCGTCTCCCCTTTAGTGTAGCACGTGCACGCCGGAAACTAACTTGAACACTAACGCTTTTATCAGTTCACTTATGCTAAGACAGAGAAGCTGACTTGAATATACAATCCCATCCAATATTTATGATATCCTAATGTTGTATATTCCCCGCACTCCTTTTATAGATTCAGGATAAATGGCAATCCAAGAATAAATTCTTTTATATTTCTGTAAAAAGAAAATGTATTGTAATCGCATAAAATCGATAGAAAGTTTCACGGATGAACACCGAGAGTTCCAACAAGGTCGCAGCTTCAAGAAAAATATAAATAACCATTTTTACTTTATTCATCTCAGTATCGGAATTCCATTTATTTATCCTCAATATTATTAACACGAAAGAAACAAGAGATGTCATAGACCCGGAAAAAATGGAATTCATAAAAGTTTAAAAGCCTTTACGGCCTTTACTTTGTTGATTATTTATTAATACTGGGATTTGGAGAGTTTTTAATTGATGAGGAATAAATTAATAATTTATTAATCTGGTTATTATTGCATTCCCTGCACAAAAATTGCAAATAGTACATACTTTCATTTATTTGATAATATAATTTCTAAAGCCTTGTTTTTATATTACCCTGAAATTGAAGGCAAGGCTTTTGAAACGAAATATAATCTTAACTAAATAAAACCCACTTCAATAATTGACTATCTTTAATTTTTTAAATTATTTTGCTTAATGATATTTGAAAATGGCTGAAACGTGAAGAAAATCTATTTTCAAAGATAATTCATAAAATTATCCAGTAGTTATATAAAAGCTCTTTCATAGTAGTAGTTAATGAACTGAAATTCGGCTGAAATGTCTGCATTAATAAAATACACCATAGTGGTATTTTTCAGCTTTCTAAGTCAAGCCTTTCGTATACAAATATTGTTAACGAGCTTTTCGTGCGTGCCTTTGGCACGCCCTCGAAGCTCGGCCCTCCGAGCTGGTGCCCTGGCGGGCACCGTCTCGGTCCAAAAATTTTATTCCTCTTAAAAAACCACACTCCAAATGTATACGTGTAAACTCCCGAAAATACATAGTCTCTTAAAAGTTTCACCTCATTTTCGTCGTGACACAGCTACAGAAATGAGGCTCTAGATATGAATCTGGTAGTATTTTTTTTCTATAATCTACAGCATTGTGATATTTTTTGTGTGGAAATATGTAGATTTATTTAAATAAGTGGGATCGTGTGAGGAGGAGAATTATATTATATCATTTTTTTTAAATTTGGGATCGATAATCGATATAAGGCTCCAAATATTTAAAAGAGATCAATCAGGTGTTGTTTGTATGACAGGCTGCTCCCTCCAGTATTGCCATGAGAAACTCGGGCATGCGTGTCTTAAGTCGTTCAATTTTGTAAAAATCAAAAAATAAGAATAACAAAATTTAGATTTTTAATAAATTATAAAAAAGTGGCAAATTTTAAAAAAATAAACAAATAATATATAAAATATAAATCAAATAAGATGGGATTAATTTCTTTTTCTGTCCGCAAAGAAAAGCGAATTGAATATTTGATTTTTGAGTGGTGAGGGTAGGGGGGGGCAATAATTATCAATAAATTTAATGTTTCTTAATTTAAAATCAATTGGAGTCTTTCATTCCAAAATTCGAGTTTCAATTACAATTATATTTCAAATTTGCCGCAAAGACGGCATCAGCGCTCCCTGACGGCAGCATTACGTCAGCGTTGCGGCAAATTAATCTAGATAAATATATATAGTATTCTTAAAAATTTGTAGAGACCATAATGAAAAGTTATAGGTAAATAAGTGATTTTGATTTGATAAATAATCTCAATAATTAATATTTTATATCAATTTATTAAAAAAAAATATTAAGTAGCAAACAGTAAAGAAGGGAATCAGGAGGCAGAAGCGACCAATCAGGAGCAGGTAGAGCGTTAAAAATGAGTAGCTGTGTGTTCTTAAGGACGTTGTGAGTATATATAGTATCAAGGTATTTGTAGAAATTTGTATATTATGATAAAATAAAATCAATAATTCAAGAAGTAATATAAAATATTTTTTTTTTATTTAATTAATTATTAACTTGTGTAGGTTGACAAAACTATAATATATAATGTGAACTTTTAGAACCTTGAAAACA
>JALMQS010000075.1:17846544-18061215 GCA_024734495.1 Forficula auricularia
CCTTCTTAATTGACTTCCTTAAGCAGTCTTTAAATCTGTTAAGTTAATAGTTTAATATTGCATATTCTATGGTACACTTTTATTAGTTTATGAGTTAATTCATTAAGCATTTATAGGTAAATAATTAAACTTTTATTATTGTAAATCGAATTATTGCTCCTCTTCATTAATCAATCGAGTGATAGGGGGGGGGTCAGATAGGCTAGGCGGTAGCGTGACAGCGAGCTAACCAGGGGACCCGGGTTCGAATCCGGCTCGAGGCATCCAGCTAAAATCTGACCCCCGGGGGTAGAGACAAATTTAAAAAAATATAAAACTAGTATCGTAATTAGGCTTATGGCTAGAAAGGCCGAAAAGCCAAAAAAAAAAAAAAAAAAAAAAATCGAGTGATAAATTAAATTTAAAGAATTTTCATTAGTATTTTTTTATGTTTTTGCAGATTCAAGTACTTAATTGTTTTAATTAATTCCTATTAATTTATCAGCATAAATAGTTATGGTGATATAATTTCTCTTTATTTTCCTGCAAAGGTATTTCGATCTATCGATTTCATTGGTAAAGGAAATTTCATGTTATTCTGCGACTAGAACTTATCGAACTGTAAAAAACTAATGTTTTAAAACTTGACCCACAAGTTTTTATTAATAAATAAAATCCTCTGTATCCACTTTCAAGCTCACAGAGACTGTCTTTCGAATAGTTATTTTTTAATTGGGGGAGTGGGCCAGGTTAGCTAAGAATATAGCGTCTCTCTTCATATGTCAGGAGGACCGAGTTCAAGACCCTCTATACTACAAACATTTTTCATGCAATATCTCTACTCATACTTATTCATAAACACATGTTTTAAAAAAGTATCGCTTGTACCATATACTAAATTAAATGCATTCAAACAAAAAAGAAATAATAATAATCCTATACTACTAAGTGCCTGCCTCTGTATGTACCTACCTATGTATCTATGTCCGTTCCCCAACAATAACAGTCGTCATGGTTACCAATTTAAATAAAATTATCTATATATATAAAACTAGCTGCGAGGCCCGCCTTCGGCGGCCTTCTCTACTAGCCAGGGGCACGCCCCTGGACCCCCAACCCACCAACCCCACCCTCAAACCCACTCCGCCCCCCAGAACCCACACAGCACCCGCACTCGTTCCCAATCCCAGCCCCCCACACCACCCCGCACCCTAACCACCTCGGACCCCCACCCCCATACCAGCCCAATAAGCCTCTGAACCCTAACCTGAGGCCTTACTCTACTAAGTATGCACCCATCCCTCACCTAGCCCCCTGGACTCCCACCTCTGCTAAACCCCCTGTATCCCACCCCACCCTATGCGCCCCACCCTCCGCACTCAGTTTTTGCATTTCTAGCCATCTAGTGACCCACAGATTATGTATACAAAATTTGGTTGAGTTTGGTTCAAGAGCAAGATTTTACATTTTTTGACACCCCCTCTTTTGGGTAGTTTTGGGGGGAATTTTTTAAACAAAAGTTGTCAGAAATCACATCCCCTACAACTTTGCTTTTAATAACATTTGCCGTAGAGTTAATAGTTTAGGAGTTATTTAATAATTTTCATTCGTGCGACCCCCCCAAGCCCCCTTTTGGGCTCAAAATATCAAAACGTTATATAGCTATAAACCTAAGTTGAAAGACATATGATCCAAATATGAAATTCCATAATAATCCCTTCAGCCGTTTTTACGTGAATCGTGAGCAAATTTTCGCGGAAACCACGGAAACATACTTACAGACAGACATACAGACAGGAATTTTGTTGAGGGTGTTTTTGTTCATAACTTTGTTTGAAACGTGTTCAACCAAAATTTGGCGTGATTTGGAGCAATGTACAGACAAAACCTTAATTTTATATATATAGATTAAGGTTTTGTCTTTTTTTTTTTTAATGCAATCGAATGCAAGAAGGAGTGTACCAGTAAAGATGCAGCCCCTATGGATCTCGAAAGACCCTTGCATTACCGAAGAGAAGGAAAGTTGATTAAGTGAGAGGGTGTAGACGTAGGTGTCTATGCACTCCGGTTTTGAAGGTTTGAAGATTATAGGTGCTGGGAAAGATAGAGGCTGGGAGAGAGTTTCAGTTCCTTGAAGTCATGGGGATATATGTATTTGCGAATGAAGTGGTCCGGCACTTTTCTAATTTGACCGCGAGAGAGTGTTGGGAGTCGGCAAAACGCGTGCTACGTGCAAAGCATGCTTTGGGGGGAATTATTGATTTTATCTCATCAGAGCACCTGCCGTGATAGTATCTATAGAAAAGGGAAAGGGCAGAGACATTTCTTCGATGAGCCAGCGAGTCGAGGGAGTCGGTGAGGGTAGAATCGTCAATTAGCCTGACGGCTCGTTTCTGAATTGCATCCAGGGTAGCAAGAGAATATTTTGAGGCTCCTCTCCATAGATGAGAGCCGTATTCGAGACAGGGGCGGATTTGGGCCTTGTAGATGGTGAGAAGTTGTGGGGGTTTGTAAAATCGCTTGGACCTGAATAAGAAGCCAATCTTCCTTGCTGCAGATTTCGCCACAGAGGAGATGTGTTCATTCCAAGACAGGTCAGATGCGACAGAGACGCCCAACATGGATAGGTTGTCACACATTTTCAGTGTATTCGAATCGAAGTGAATATGAGGGAAATCTTTATTTTCGCGCCTAGAAATTAGACAACATTGAGTCTTGTTTGGATTAAAGTTAACTAAATTAAATGTCTGTACATTGGGGTGGTGGTGTGGGTGGGGGGTGCTGGGTGGGTTTCGGAGGCGGAGTGAGGTTCGAGAGGTGGGGGTCCAGGGGTCGTCATGGTTACTAATTTAAATTAAATTATCTATATATATACAGGAAATTATTAAGATGATGGATGATTTTTATTATGTTTGGCTCGAAGAGTTGGAAGGATGTGAGCCGGGCATGGATGAGAGATAATCTTCAGAGATTAGAATCTCTATTGGCGGCGTTAAAGCCAGGAAAAATGCTATTTTAAATAAGAATTTGCACTAGGCATTTGAAACTATGCTTTTTATGAAATAATGAGCCGCATTTATTGCTTCTTCGTTACAGAACGTGTATACAAATTACTTCTTAGACACAAGCCGTTTCGTTCCCAGGTGAATTGTCTCATTCAATGAGTTTCAACAAGTGACAACTGCACATGTCAACTGAATGACAACAACTGAATTTGCTTCGAGGAGCTCGCTTCTTTTATAACCCTTGTTCTAATTAGCAATTAAGCTGATTGGTTAATTATTCCCGCGTTTTAAGTGACGTATGTATAACTTTTCGCGCGCTGGCTACTTTATAAAAGAGGCGTGTCCCTGCTGCTCGCCCGTCAGTTTATCGAAAGATTCTGACGGGCAAACTCCTTTCTCAAGGCGAAAATGAATCTTTATTTTCAAAAGCATTTTACATTGAAAGGAGCGAAGAATAAAATCCTACATATATATAATTAAAGGTTTTGTCTGTACATTGGGGTGGCGGGGTGGGTAGGTGTGCTGAGTGGGTTTCGAGGTGGGTCTCCAGGGGGCGAGCCCCCTGTGCTAGCGAAAGGCGGCTTGCAGCTAGTAATAATAATAAACGGAATGTGATTAGTGAAATTCGTTTTTGACATTTTTATCAATGTTTTATTTTTGAATTTAAGAATTTATAGAAGACATTTTGATCAAGTAAAATAAAAAAATTAATAGGTACCTATGTCAAAAAAGGCATTCGAGGGATTTCAATATAATTTCAATGTTTACAAGTAACCTTGGATGAACAACCTCATGGACTTTCTCAAAAAACAAGATTAAACAGACCTATGAATGCACCTTTATTTGTGTGATTCATAAAGGGTTTTTTACTCTGCTTCTGTCATGTCATCTCAAATAAAAAATAAAAAAAAAACGAGTTGAGAGATTGAAGGATTTTCCTTTATTATTCTTCCTAGAGATTTGAGGACCACCTGTCAAGCGATGAAATTGTCATATAATGAAAATAAATCCTCCTAATCGTATTAAATTTATCTATTGACAAATGTCTCCATATTTATTCTAAACAAATTTTGTTGTTTTATGACGGCATTTAATCATAAATGAAATATTAAACAGAAACATATGTTGCTCATAAACTTGCTCTGACTTATATAAGTGATTTATTAATTAGAATCATCCATTTAACCGATAATTAATCAGAGGAACGTATCATAAAAGTTGCGGGGCGCTTAATTTCTCTGCAACCACTGACACAATCTGTTGGAACTTATCGAGGCAGTGGTTGACACCAGAGGGTTGACACCATTGACACCAGCGGGCTTAATTTGGAAACGGGAGGCGGATGTCAGTGACAGACCAACTCGCGGATAACAATTTCAATTCCTTATTTGAAATAGGGAAATTGGAAAATTAATTACATATATTCAGAATATTTTTCTTGGGATTTAAGGAATAATATTTCATTATTCGTGTCCATGGTTAATAATTTAAAAGAATCGTAGGGAGTTGTACATGACTTTAAATTAAATCCAAGTTTTCACTAAATACGCCAAACGTTTCGTTGCTGTTTTGCAACTTCTTCAGTAGCTCATTTATTAAACTTATTTGTCTGGAGTTTTTACTAAGAGAAAAACCATTTTCAAACAGTATTTTTACAATTCATTCAATTTATCAAATTTTATTTTATTTGAAAACTTGGATTTAATTTAAAGTCATGTCCAACTCCCTACGATTCCTTTAATTAAGGAATAATATTTCTCAAATTGTTAAATTGTTTTTAATTTTACAATTAGTGGTCTCATCTGCTCATTGTGGTTTAAAAATGTCTGAAACGCGGAGAAAAATATTTCGCAACCCCAAGAACGGAAAGACAACAAATTCCGCTTATATCAATACATAGTACTAATTAGATTTTGGAATATCAGGTTCACAAGGCAGAAAATATTTTCTGAATTATTCAATTGATATTTTAAGGAGGTGTTATAGTATAGGTATAAATGGACAATTTACATATATTAAGTTTATTAATAATTACTAGAGCAGCTCTAGCAATTGTACAGAGTTTTGAAAAAGTTTTCACTTTTTTATTATTTAATGTGCGGGTGGAGAATTTCTTTCATCTGATCAATGATAATACTAACTACAAAGGGTAGTGTTTTGGTCCGAGTGCAAAAGGCCATTCCTAGAATAATAGAAATTAAGAAATTAATCTCTAATAGTCTGTAACTGGTCTAGACTTGTAAGAACATCCACTTACAAGAACATTAGAGATTAATTTCTTAATTTCTATTATTCTAGGAGTGGCTTTTGCACTCGACCAAAACTCTGCTCTTTATATAAGAGAGAGAATATTCAATTGGACTTCATTAAAATGTAAATAAAAATGTACAAAAATTGCTTGTTGGGGCTCTAACTAGTAAGCGAGTCATGAAAAGGTTTTACTTTTTCTTCTATTTCTTTGTATTTTTATCTCGTCGAGAAATCCTCTAAAGTTTAGTTCATGTCAAATTATTTATTGTTTTTTGCGACATACCCAGGGCGATGAGGGGGCCCCACCTTTATGCCTACCTACACTCCCTTCCACGAGGTGTGATGGCCTCGACCCCTGACCGAGCCCGCCCCGACGCCAAATCGCTCCGCAATATTGTCCACCAGACTGGAGTTGCCCCTATATTTTTCTATTTTGTTTCGGTGGGCAACACCCAGTCCTGCAAGCGCGGAGACGATCTGGACGTCCAAAACCCACACCACCCCCGACGCATCCTTTGCCACGATGTCTGGCTTTCTATTGCCTCGCCGAGCTGGAGTACAAGTACTCCAACTCACACGCATTCCCTTTTTGATCAAATCATCGGCCAGACATCGTACCACCGCGTCATGCCTCTTGACCCGCCCATCCGCGGTCCTATCACAACATTGGATGATGTGCGCCGTTGTCTCAGTTCGTCTGCACCCAGCCCGGCACATCGGGGCCCCTCCGGCCGTCTTCCCCTGCTGGTTCTTACGGCTGAAGGAAGGGACCCCGATCTCAGTCTACAAAATTCTATAAAGGTATTGTTTTTAATTACTCCTGGGCGCAGCATCCAATTATATGAGTTTTTTGCTCCCGCGCACATCTCCAAATCCCGGCCATCGACACTACCGTATAAGTTCTCGCGCCAGTAAGCCGCAACACCCTCCACGCCGCCGAACTTACGCAAGACCCGTTCGGCCCAAGCTAACCCCCGAATGCATGTGACCGACTCAGCGGCTGCTCTGGCCGCCGGGTAGTCGGATTGCCTCATTCTACTGAGTCGGGCATGCACCAAGAGTGGGATCATGCTCCCCAGGGATGGCAGTCCGAGTCCGCCATCCCGTATTTTGGCGTGGAAGTAAGCTTCTGGCGTGTCGCGGGGGAGTTTAAGGATCGATCTGACAAATGATCGAACCTTTTTGTCGGCCGTTGTAAGTTGGCCGAATGTACTCCCCCAACACGAGGGGGTGAATAGCCGACGGGATGATATGAAGGCGCACGATCTCCAGCTTTTGCGAGGCCTTAAGAGGGGCCCCCCTCACCCTCTCCAGAAGTGGCTCCACCGACCACCCCGGGGTGACAACGCCCGAGCTGTCCAGGCGGACTCCAAGGTAGGGAAAGGAATCACCCACCCCCAAAGGGGTAAGGCGTCCACCATCCACCCTGAAGTCGGTGTCTGTACTAACACGGATTCTCCTGGCCCCCGCAGGCACCAGCGAGAGCACCACGGACTTGGCGGCATTAATTCGCATCCCCAGTGCAGCAGCAGCCGACTCGAAGGCGCGAAGCTGGGACCCCAATCCGCGAGAAGACGCCGCTACAAGAACGACGTCGTCAGCAAAGGAAAGAGATCCGACGCGTACACCCCCGAGGTCATAGCCGATGTCCGGGGACAACTGATCTAGTATGTGTTTTGCCGCCAAGTTGAAAGAAAGGGAGAGAGGGTCCCCCTGCCTTACACCCCGGCCGGTCTTGAAGAGATCAGATCGTGAGCCCTCATGGAGGATAGATGTTGTTCCTCCTATATACATCGACCTGACCACAGAGAGAGAGAGGGGTCCAAGAGATCACACTTATAACAAAACAAATTCCCCATTATTCTATCGGGTATTTGAACCCATGAGAAAGAACAAATAGAATATTTCTAATTAGAAATACTGGTGATAAAGTCCAAACCTTCGGACTATATTCTGAAAAATAAGCAAACTCAACCAAATTTTGTATACATAATCTGTGGGCCTCTAGAGAGCTATAAATGCAAACACTAACCACACAAAATGGGGGGGGGAGGTCAAAAAATGAAAATTCTTGCTCTTGGACCAAACTCAACCAAATTTTGTATACATAATCTGTGGGTCACTAGAAGGCTAGAAATGCAAAAACTGGGTGCGGAGGGTGGAGTGATGGGTGCGGGGTGGAGTGGGGGTGGGTTAGGGCATGGGGTGCGCGGGGTTGAATGGGGTGGAGTGAGGGAGTAAGGCGGGGTAGGGGTGCAGGGGTGGAGCAGGGGGTCAAGGGGGCTAGGCGGGGGTGGAGGGCACGGGGTGGTGGTGCAGGGTTGGTGGAGTGGGGGGTTCAGGTGAGGGTCCAGTGGCGTAGTGGGGTGGTACGGGGGTGGGGGTCCGAGGTGGGTGGGGTGCAGGATGGAGTGTTGGGGTGGTGGTGTGGGGGCGGGGGTTGGGCACGGTTGCATGGTGCGGGGGTGGGAGTGCTGGGTGGGTTTCGCGGGGTGTGAGGTTGGTGTTCGTGGGTTGGGGGTCCGAGGTGGGTGGGGTGCGGGATGGAGTGTTGGGGTGTGGTGTGGGAGTTGGTCACGGGTGCATGGTGCGGGGGGTAGGGGTCCTGAGCGGGTTTCGGGTGGTGTGGTTGGTGGGAGTGGGGTGTTAGGGTGAGGTTCGTTGGTTGGGGGTCCAGGAGGCGTACCCCCTGGCTAGTAAAGGCGCGCGCGGCGAAAGCCGTGCAACGCAGTCCCTCTATATAGGTATATGTTCATCCACACACACCCATTGCCACAAGTGGGCTTAATTCGAGAACGGGCGACGGATGTCGTTGACACTCCAGCTCGCGATGCCAATTTCAATTCCTTATTTGCGCAAATGCGTTAATGCAACTCCGAGTCATCTATCTCTATTAAAAATACATAGCTTAAAGAGTTTTACACGAAAAACTGAGGAAATTAATGCACCGCCTTGAGGATCATCCATCATTCCCAAATGAGACAGGCAGATTTGATTAAAATGTATTTTTAAAAATCAAAAAGATTCACGTCAGAGAAAACTTATTTTTTAGAAAAATTAAATTCTTTAGAAACAAACAAACAAAACAATTTCAAGTTTGTTCGTTGGCTTTTTTCAGTTGCTTAAATATACATTATATAAAAAAGTTATTCATTAAAAGCAACATTTTGATGTATTAGCACTTCACATAAATCTTCTAGCAATTAGTTAAAAAATTTAATGGGACTAATTAAATAATATGTGGCTTTAAATAAAATATAGAGATACAGTGTTAATTGAAAAGTTTTTATTTTGCCGAGAGTAGCAGAGTTGTTAAATCATAAAGATAAACAAAGAGGTTGTCCTCTGCTTGATCACAAATAATCATACACACAACATATCAAATATATATATTATTTATTTGTTTGAGACTGTAGTTTCAGAAGGCTTGCCCTTCATCATCAGTCTTATTTTTAATTATAAATATTATTTTTCAAGGGGTCAGTTTCGCGTGGATATTGGAATTTTTTACTCTTACTGAGCCGAGAAGCCAGTTAGTATGAAAAAAATAGTAATATTTTTAATTAAAAAAGACTGATGATCAAGGCCAAGAGTTCGAAACTATAGTCTCAAACAAATAAATAATAAAATATATATACATATATTTGATATATACCATATATGTGTGGATGTTTATTTACATCAAACAGAGGACAACCTCTTTGTTTCTCTTTATAAATGTAACTATATTCATATAATATTTTAAGAAATGCAATAACCTTGCTAATTTTCTTCTCTAATCGGATTAAAATAATTTGATCTAGTCTAAAGAATCGAAAAATTCATTAGAATGCATTAATATAAATTTGTTAGAATAGGAAATATTTTCTTTTCTTCATTAAGCAAAAAAGTCACAAATTGAAATTTCAAAGTACTAATGTAAAGAAATCACGAAACAACAGCATATTCCACCACTTCATTCGATTTACGGTGAGTTAATCGTTTTTATAATGTAATGCCCCACACGACTTTCACTCAAAACCTAGAAAAATTTACAAAAAAACAAAAACAAAAGACGATTAAAATTCAATGGGTACTTGCGGGTGTTCTATTTCAATTAAAATTTCGAATTCTTTTAGTTAAATTCTAAGTCTCGATGCTTTTCAATGTTTACCATTTCCGAGATATATGCATTTTAAATATATTTTTGCTATACATCTGATTAATTTCATCCGGGATAAATTTTATGTCTGTCAAAAAAAATATATTAATAATTTTTTAAAGAGTTAGGTGTCAGTTCAAGGCGAAACATTTTTAATAAAAAAGTAAGTAAAATTTCAAGGTAAGTTTCAGAAAATAAAACAAATATGTGTTTATCTCGATATAATTATATATTTCGGGTGAGCCCATGCATCAGAAAACTGAATACAAAATTAGAAATATGTCTACAGGTAAAAGTTTATTTGGGAAAAGATGAGGTGGGGGAAAGTGAGGCCGTATTTACTGAGAGTTCTCTTCACCGCCTATCCATATTTTTCTAATTTTGTATTCAGTTTTCTATGTTAACTCCTATTGATGGGCTCAAAGCCCGAAATATATACTAGGGTGGAGTAGAAAAAACTGATTTTTTTTCGAAAACCCTTTAATGCGGAAAAGTTGCCTATTGTAAAAACGGCATAAAAAAATTAAAATCGGTTAACATCTTCCGCTCGGCCATCGAACTTTAAACTTAGGTATGACAAATTGCAAAAATCACGATATTTTTGTAATTTTTTCTATTAGTTAAAATTTTTAAAATAAACCCTCTCTAGTGTTTTATGCTTGTTTTATCGTTGAAATACATTAAATAACCTAAATAAATTAAATTCTGATCAATAATATTCTTTTTTGCGTTCTATATTTTCTAAGATGTTGCTCGAAAATAAAATTTCATTTATTTAGGTTATTTAAACCATAAAACAAGAATAAGAAACTAGTGTGATTATTTAAAAAATTTTAACTAATAGAAAAAAATTATAAAAATATCAGTGATTTTTGACAATTATAAGTTTAAAAAGTTCGATGCGCGAGCGAGAGATGTTAACCATTTGTATTTTTTATGCTTTTTTTATTTATTACAATAGGCAAACTTTTCCGCACTAAAGTGGTTTTCGAAAAAATATTTCAGTTTTTTCGATGTATACCATCTACTACTATATCGTGGAAATAAAACTCACAACAAATATTTGTTTTATTTTGTGAAACTTACCTTGAAATTTTACTTATTTTTTAGAAAATACTATTAAGCAGGTTATTTTAGAAAAAATAAATTGTTGGTCTTTTTTGTGATACGCCATTTCAATTTCTCTCCCTTAATCTCAATCGGAATAAAATTTACATTTGTTCAAACAGCTATGATATTTAATAAGCACATTGATTAAAAAAAATTAAGACCCTATGGGAAGAATTACAGAGAATAAAAAACAAATTAATTGAAATAAAGAGATCCTTTAGAAACCAGAAAGTTAGCTGTGCTTCTTCTAGCTAGTGTGGGCTAGTAGTCTCATGTACACACACATCAACCAATGGATTTTGGGGTCACTTTTTGGGCTCTGGAGTCTAGTTAACTCATTGATTTTTACTTTCACATTTATATTCTATAGAATATAATGTGAAGTATTGTTATCTCCTGTCTGGGTCCTGACACTTTAAGAGCTTCTATCTCAGAGATGAAAAAAATTAATTTCATTTTGTAACTTTTAGCTAGAAGGAATCGATGCCCTTAATAGTTGGAAACCGGATTTAGGACATAAAACCGGATATTGTGGTCCAAAGGGGCCAAAAGGGGGAAAGATTCATTGGTCAGTGCGTATATACGTATGTACCTCCTGAGTTTCGCAACCTTAAGTCTCAGAGCTACGAAATTCGAAACTTAAACTTGATATATACTAGAAGGAGTTGAAATCGGAAGTTGACATTTACATGAAAGATTTTTCGTTTTTTTTTTTTTTTTTTTTATCAAGGGTCATGAGTTATTAGACGTGTATAAATTTTAATCGGATTGAAATAAAGAAAGGGGGTGTAAATTAGGAGTGTCGCGATGATTTCAATTAAGTGAGAATATGAAAGTCGTGTGGTGACCACTCACCAGTTGATTCTTAATCTGAAACTATTAGTACAAGGTTAAAAAATATATTTATTCTTTATTACATATTATGTCAGCTTAAAATGAAATCATGGAAACCCTTTTCAACGACCCTGTATATATTTTAATTTTTAATTATTTTTTTAGATTTTTCTTAAAATGGCTGAGATATTGTATATAGCAAAAGGAAAAGGATTTAGCGCAGTAATAAAGTGGCCAGCTCTCGTAAGATTTAAAATTATGATTAGAAACATAGCAATGGGTTATAATTTGGGTCCAGAAGATATACAATTGTATTACGGTGCAAGTCACATTACTGACCACCATTGCGCTTACTGTTATAATATTTTTCCTCGAGATGGCGCATATGACCTTCGTATTAAGTTCAGAAATATTAATGATGAATTCGAATTCATGTAGGTAGTTCAACATCAGATCTTTGAATAAACTAATCATACCATATTATCAAGATCATTCCTTAGGATCTGGTACAAAGCAAATTGCAAATCTACTTTCAATGTAGTTTTTAATTTAATAATTAAAATAATTATATATTTTTATTGTTCAATACCGATCTTTTTAATGATATTGAAAAAGATACATTCTCAATTTCTCTAAAATTTAATAATCTTCGACTACTCTTTTAATTTTAATTTTTTTTTTACGTATAGATGGAAATAAAATTCTAGCTGAAATCTCTGTATAATTTAATCAGCCTTCCGCCGACGTTTCGGTTACAAAATCGTTCAGAGATGATAAATAACAAATCTTCCAACAAAAGTTCGTCATTTAGTTCGAACACATATATCCCACTGGGATTAAATAAAATGTTTTGGAGAATTGTATATAGGTGTTCGAGTTAAATGACGAACGTTTTTTTGATATTTTGTTCTCCGCCCTAAAGAAGGATACGTTTGAGGGTCCGAGAGGTAGGCAGAAGATTGAATAAATAAATATATTACACAGAGATTTTGGCTAGAATTTTATTTCCATCTATATAAAGAATATATAATTTAACGATGTCTCTATCACCACATTAAATTTTAATACTTTTATTATTATTCAGCAATACACTATTATATATCTATTATTTATGTATTTCATATCATTTAGCTAAATGAACATCAATTATTGTAAATTATTTTTAAAAACTATTAATAATAAAATACTATAAATACCTACGATTATTTAATATTTAAAATAAATATGACATATAAATATATGTAATTTATTATTATTAGTCTATTATGTGTAAATATTAATATTTTTGAATAATAAAACAAAAGATTGAAAAATGATGAAAAAAAATATTCATATCTAAATGGAGCCTTTTGCTACTGAAACCCTTTGCTCTGACACGAATTTGTTAAATAGATAAGAGAAACAGTTATAAACACTCCAATCACCACCATCATCATCATGGGGTATACAGTTCTAAGACTGGTTTGACGCAAACACCCTCATCCACTCCATCCTATGTCAACTCTTTTACTTCTATAGAAAAAGTCGCACATTTTTCATTATCTGGAAGGAAAAATACTCCATTCTAGATCTTCCTTTCTCAATTCGCTTTCTAAAATATCATTAAACTCATTTAATCTTTAACATTCTTCTGTACAGTGGTGTAACAATATTTTATGTTTCATGAAAACAACTATCAATTATAGGTATTAAAAAAAGCAAAAAAAAAAACTGAACAATCGAGTTTTTTGAAAAATCATTAAATAGTTATGTGGGATTTTATTCTCCGCTCCTTTCAATGTAAAATGCTTTTGAAAATAAAGATTTGTTTTCGCCTTGAAAAAGGCGTTTGCTTGCTGTTTGCCGGTCAGAATCCTTCGATAAACTGTCGGACGAGCAGCGGGGACACGCCCCTCTTATATTGAGAAGCAAGGGCGCGAAAAGTTATGCATGCGTCATCCTAAAGGCGGGAATAATTAACCAATCAACTTAATTGCTAATTAGAGCCAGGTTATAAAAGCAGCTCGCTCCCTCGAGCAGTTCAGTTGTCATTCAGTTGTCATTTGTGAGTTGTCAGTTGTTGAAACTCATTGAATGAGACAGCTCCCCGAGGTGATTGATTGCCTGGGAACGATTTGCTAAAGAGACGGTTTGTGTCTATGTTATGAAGCGAAGAAGTATACACGTTCTGTAATAAAGAAGCAATAAATGCGGGCCTTGTGCCATTATTTTATTTAAAGCATGTTTCAACTGCCTAGTGCAAATTCTTATTTTAAAATAGCATTTTTCTGGCTTTAACGCCGCCAAGAAGATTCTAATCTCTGAAGATTATCTCCCATCCAAGCCCGGCGAATCTCCTTCCAACTAACCCTTCATGCCAAACATAATAAAACCATCCATCATCTTAATCATTTCCTATAGTTATATATAATAATTTTCATAGTTGTGTTCATGCAACATCAAATATTAATTCAATTTGATTTAAATAAATTCAAGCTTTAAAACTGATGATGAAACATTTGTAAGTTTTCGAAACGTCCCTATATGATATTTATTTATTTTTATATAACCAGTGCTATGTTTTAAGCAAAAGAAAGAATATTAACCATTTCAAAAGTAAACAACATGAAAAAAATTCTTCAATTTCTATTTCAATTTCTTTTACTTTCATCTATTATTGCCAAAATGAAAGTAAAAAATTAGTGAGCTCGAAATAAGTCACTAATATTCACATTCCTGGATTGCTTTCTGTTTCATTATTTCTACTCTTTCTACCATAAATAATTTATAATAAACTAGTCCACCGTTAAAGGAAGGGCTGAAACGTTAAAACTAATTTATTCTCCAAGTCAAGTCTAGTAATTATGATATAATATTTGAAGGTAACAAGCCGTAAACATTATAAAATATAATTTATATTTAACTTTTATATACGATACGAAAAGCCCAATGATATTAATTTTTTATAATATCTCCGTTAATTATTCTGTATAAACATTTTAATTAATGAGATATTTTATGGAAACAAAGCGAGTCATGTTACCTGAAGATTTCATTAATAAAAATACACAATAAAATGAATGATGTCTGTTGCATCCATCTAAACAAAATCTGAAATTGATTGTTATGGAACGAACTAAATTGAAATTTTATTTCTATTAAGAAGTTTGACTCAAACTGTTTGAGGGTGCCAGGCGACAAATAAAATTGCTCTTAAACAATGCATAGCTTTCGGGTTTTTTTTTATATTATCTAATTTATGCTGCACTGATGAAGGTTTTAGAATAAACCGAAAACTATGCATCTTTTCTAAGCATTTTTATTTATCTCACCTGATCACGTAATGATTCTTACATTAAAGAAGGGCTTTACAAACTACAAATCTATTTCCATTACTATAAATCATATATAAATAAAAGTATTTAAATGTAGAATTAATAAAAATTTTGTTTTGTGAAAAAGTTCGAAGTTGGATGGTTTATTGAATTCTCTCCATTTTTTTCTCTTCTCTTGTAGCAGGGGTTCTCAAACTTTTCTGAGTCGAGGCGCCTTTTTTCAATTAAAATTTTTCCAGGGCTCCTACTCTATAAGTAAAAGTATGTCTAATCGTAAAAATAAGAGATAAAAATAAATAAAACATAATTTTTTAGCTTCTCCCTTTGTTTTTTGTCTAGTTAGCCAATAAATAAATAAGATTTGAATTTTTAGTTAAATCATACATATTTAATTGTGTGTGATTTAACTAAAAATTCAAATCTTAATAAAAATCAATCACAAAAATAAAAGCTTCAACAGCTTCATTATTATAAATATATAATTTGAAATAAAAATAAATATGTCTAGGATTTTTTTTTTTTTTAAAGTAGTAGATAATTAATATTTTGCTTTCTTTAGTGTTTGTGTTTTAGTTTGTGAAATGTCTGAAACTGAGTGTTCATTCGTTCATGTATGTTAATTCGGATCTCTAAACCCACGATAGCGGTCAAACGAAAGATCGTAGAAAGTTCATTCAGGTCCCATTATAATAAAAATTTTTCTTCCCATAAAGCAAATGAAAAGAATCTACCGAAATTTCGAAAAAATAATTGCACTATTTCACTGAAAATATTTTAAAAACAATTTAAAGATAAAAATATTAAAAAAATAATAAATTCTCTAAAATACAATTGCACTGGAATGTCTCACTCTGGTAAAGAAAGGAAAGGGTGCGAAATATAAGCTTGGGCGCTTTTATAATAATCCCGAATACATGTCGAGACCAGTGCCGGCTTAAGACATTTTGTCGCCCGGGGCTAACTTTCTAAAAACCGCCATTCTTGACAAAAAAATCATATTTTCCAACATAATAGTTGTTATGATTTGTGTTAAAAGTAATATTTTATTTTGTTAGAAGGAAGCTTTGAACACGACACAAAGCGGAGTGCTCCAAACCTTCGAACAAAATAAAATCACTTTTAACACGTATATACATCTATTATTTCTACAAACACTATTTTTTAATTTGTAATTCTAATAGTTTTTTGCTTAGACCATGAAACATATAGACACGCCCTCTGCTACTCTCCACACAGAGTGAAGTGAGGCCAACATCGCCTACAGATGACGTCACGTTCTCGCATAAATATTTTGGTTATATTAATTTAATATTAATTTGCGATTATTGGAATCCAAAATAAATAATCTAAACTACGATAAATTTATCTCAATGTATAATAATTCCTATTGTGGCCATGCTATTTCTGGGTGTTCCTGCCTACAGATGACGTCAAGTTCTATAGGAGATGTTGGCCTCACCAAATCGACACCAGGGCGTGTCTATATCTTTCATGGTCTAAGGTTTTTTGGCATATGACAAAAGTGTCAATTTGTTGTTCCATTCGTCATTACCAAGGTAACTAAATCGCTTTTAACACTAGTGTTAAAAGTAATAATGGTCTGTCACTTTGTAACACTGGTGTCATAGTGATTTGTAAAAAATAGTACATTAAAATAAAAGTTTCATAAGACATGATTTTAGCGCAAGCGTCTTTCTTAGAAATTTTATTGAATTAAAAACGTCTTTGAATTTGAAAAGGTCTAATTAGTAATGAAGCGCAAATATCTTTTGGGCAGTTTATCAAGAATTTTATCCTTTGAGAAAGGCTTTGACACTCCATTGTCTATGGGTCGATGCTCTATAAGTCTATGATATTCTACCTACAATAAGGAAACCATTTATTTAAAAAATATTATCAAATCAAAAAATATTATTTGACAAAACGTTGATAAATCTATTCAAGAGAAAAAAATTGAATAGTATATCAACTATATATACTTCATTCTAAAATTTTTATTAAAAAATTAAATTAAAATAAGAATGTTTACCGCCTTTGCGCCCTTTACGTATTTACCGCCGGGAGCTATAGACCCCAATAGACTCCAGGTTAAGACGGTTTGGTCGAGACAAGTCCAAGGGCGGATCCAGGAATTTTTTTATGGGGGGCGGAGAATGTATATAAGGTGCCCGATGTATATAAGATCTACTTTTTATCTCGAAAGTGTGTCGCGATCGAATTGTCCGGCGGTGGGGGGGGGGGGGGGGTCAGAGACGCCCCCCCACACACATAGAACTTTTATTTTCAATTTTAAAATTTTTTAAAAAATAAATGTTTTTTTTCACAAATTTTTATCTCATATTTTAAGTTCATTAAAATAAAAAAATAAAAAAAATTGTTATAAATTCCCTGTCGATTTGGCCACCGTTTTTGGCCTCTGATTGCGACGCACGGGCCTGTATGGGGGGGGGGGGCGATCGCCCTCCCCCCCTGGATCCGCCCCTTGGACAAGTCCATATCCATTGGAGACATTGAAACAAGCTAGGACACGAAATAAAGAATTTTCTATTAATCAAGTATAGTAAGAGTTTTAACATTAGAGTCTACTTCTCTTTAACACAAGCTAACTATTTTAATAATAATAATAAAATTGCATGCAAAGTCACTTCACTCTTAGTTATGATAATTATAGTAAAAGTAATAAAATGCCAAATCGACCAAACTGCATTTTATAATGGAAATTAGTTTCTCAATTGGAACGACGCTTTTTTAATCGCAATGACAACGAATCTAAAACCATCTTAGCGCAATCTCGAGCACAAACAAAAGGACTTGAGCCTCGTTCTTCTTGGGGGTAGTACAGCGAATCGCAAGTGCCATTCATTCGCCCTATTCTTTCTTTCTTTCCTTCCTTCATGCCTTCAGCCCAACATTTCAATTTCCTGGATGAAAAATTGCCTGAAATCTCTTATTGAAGGCGGACAAAAGCTCAGGCACTTTTGCTTGGGCGATTTCATTCGGTTGACACAATAGTTCTAGCTAATCTGACTCTGGATTCATTCGCCCGGCCCCAGGTAGGAAAGTCTCCCAGAATTTATGCCTTGGCAAACGGCCAATTGAGATCCAACTCACCCCCACTACAAAACTGGCGACAGGTTAATCCGGCGACTTTTTTACATGTTCACAATATTACAATTATAATTACCTGAATTTTTTAAATGAAGAGAAATTTCACTAGAGCCCTTGAATATTTATTAGATACCTAAATACTTTATGAGCATTGATTCTTAACAACATTTCTATTCTAATTGTATGGGCTCAAGTATATTTTTATTTCTACTTTGTTGCAAAAATAATTATATAATTATTTAATATTTATATTTAAGTTTAAAAATTGTCATTTACAGTAATGTATAATAATATGTAAAAAACAAAAAAAAAAACACGATTGTAAAATTCGAAGAGGGCCAATGGGGCTAATAAGTTCTGGCCCCTTAATGAAATTATTATTATTAATTATGAATACTAATTTGAGTTATTAATTATTTTCATCTATAAAGAATAAATGATGTTAGGGGTATATATAAAATCAATTTTTTACCTGAAATATACGTTTTATATTTTCCCTCTTTTATAGAATAAGTAAAGTAAAAATTGAAACGCCATCTCGGGAGTAGATTTTTCGTAGTCTTCTATTACAATATTATAAATTTAATTTTAATAAGTAATTTATAAAAAAAATAATGTAAAATAATTATAGTTAATGTTTAATATTGTAAATATCCTCAATCAGTCTTGTGTCAAGGACTTTGCGCATCTGACTTAGCCAATTCATTCATTGAACTATGTAACTTTTGCTAAAAAAGTCATAAATTTTTTGTTTGGATAAGAAAAACAATTATAATACTCCCAAAATACTAGGGATATCTAAATCGTTCTTATTTATCTTTCATAAGGAGAAAATAAACAATTCTTTTTTGCAACGAAATTTTCTCTGGAGAGAGACGGACTGGTAGAAATTTTAATTGAAGGTAATGGAAGGCAGCCCAGAGGTAGTGAGGAAAGAAAAATTAACACATATAAAATAAGGTGTAATTTATTGGAATCCTTCCTCCTTTCCTTTCAAACCGACGTTTCGGAGGATTTTTCCTCCTGAAACCCTGAAGAAGGAGGGAAAAATCCTCCGAAACGTCGGTTTGAAAGGAAAGGAGGAAGGATTCCAACAAATTACACCTTATTTTATATGTGTTAATTTTTTCTTTCCTCACTACCTCTGGGCTGCCTTCCATTACCTTCAATATAAACAATTCTGTCGAATTTTTTCACTATTTTAGGTCAAGATGGGAGGCCGAATCCGGGCCTTTAGGGGATGCACCTTCTTGGTGTAACTCCTAGTTGAATCGAAATCATAAAAAAATCAGTTAAAATGGGTACTTTGCCCCCCCCCACACTCTCAAAGTGAATTAAATTTTTTTTAAATTCGCCTAATGCTATTTAATTAGATCAATACAAAGATACTTCACACTACATGATAAAAAATATTTTTTATTTTAGACACATATGATCCGCTCCCCCCACCAAAAAAAAATAATAAACAGAATAGATGAGATAAATAATGAATATTTATATTGTCTAATCAGTGAATTAAAGGGAGGGGGCTGAATGGGCAACCACCCGAGGCGTCAGACGGATAGGGAGCAAATGAAAAGATAAAATCTTTTAAATTTCATTATTACACAAAATAAATTAACTTATATGCCCCCCATATATGACTTTCTGTTAATCTCAATTTACAACAAAAGAACATGAAAATTTATCAATAATACAAATTTAATTGAAAAGATTAAATAATTTAAAACACCTGTATTTTATGTAGTGAATATTACCTAACAAATAAATAATTTAAATGCTAGATAAAAGGTCGTAGCCAGAAATTTTTTGGGAGGTTAATTAATTTTTGGGGGTTAGTGAATTTGGATATTATACTAGGAGTAGGAGACATGACATATTGCTTTTTTATCAGAGTATTATTTTTATTAAATTTTTATTTATATCCTGTAAAATTTCAATGTTTATATGAACATTTCGGAGGAGGGGGTAAAAACCCTACCACCTCCTCGCACTGGCTACGGCTATGACTATAAAAAAATTAATACATATTGATTAAAAACCAATATTTTTGTTTATTTAATATTCTATGCTTGGTTCTCTGTCTTGAAATTGAAATAAAACATCTCACTGACTAATCAATTAACTAAAAGGTATACTTTGTTAAGAGACGTTTTAGATAAAAGAGAGAATAGCTTAGAGCCAAAATTAAAGAGGTAACTTCTTGCGGGGGGGGGGGGGGGGACTATCACGAAAACTTTACTGAGGCATGTTATAATTATAGAAAAAAAAATACTATTTTTAATAGGGATTCAGGTTGGTCGATATATTTACCGCTTTTGGGGACTTTTCACTTTAAAAGTTGAGAATCACTGTACTAAACAGTAAACATCAGTAGCGTGCGGTCCATGGATACTGTGGATGCGGCGCATTCCTAAGATTTCAAACATTTAGAATATTTTCATAAATATCAGGAGGATCCATAAATTTTCAAATTATTATCCCTTATTTAAAATATTTCTAAATAAAACATTTTTTTTTTTAAAGTATATTGGTTCTCGAAATGAAATAAAATCGTTGCATACTTTCAAGGGGCAATTAAAATGAATGATTTTCCGAAAAGGGTGCGTTTAGAAGGTTTGAAGACCCTGCCTGGTATATCTTCCAGATCAAGCAGGTCAAAGACAAGTTCAGACGAGTTTTAGTCGAATAAATTGTTTTCGCTGAGACACTATTAAAATTGTAATAATATAATAAAAGGAACAAATAAAGATGATTCGAGAATCGTTGGACTAATCCATTTCTAAGAACTCTCAATATAGATCGGAAATAATTATCGTAAAACTGTTTTAGACAAGTCATAGCTTAGCAGCAAGTTATAGCAATAGAATCAGGCGTAATTGAAGATTTTCTTATAACAAAAATGATGCCGTATTCTACGAGATTTGCAAAAAAAAAAGCGAAGATTAAAATAAAATTTCAAAAAATGAAGGATAATTTTTTAAACAGCATCCCCTGGTTGAAAAGTCACCAACCGCCACTGGTAAACATCCAACTATATTTACTCAGAACTTCATAAGTGATCACTCGCAGACTAATGAAAATTGAAACCCAAGCGAGATATTCGGCTTCAAGGAATACAGCAAAATTTTGAGGCAAATCAATTCTCTAGAATGATTTATATCTTTTAAGATCTTTTACCATCTCAAAAACAGTTCTAACGATTTGAATTGCAAACCAGTTTGAAGATCTACTCACAAGTTTTATTAATAAAGAAGATAAAAATAATTTAATTATTTAATTTAAGCTGTAAATGATTTTTTGGTTAGACATTATGACCAATCTTTTTCTTTGATGCCATACACGATTCTATTAACCAATAATGATTTATGACTTATATTAAAATATTACAGATACGAAGTTAGATATTATTAATCCATTTAAATTTTGATATCTATAAAAACTTTATGAGTTTAATGTTTTAAACTTCTATCATAAATTATTAAGCAAATCGAATAAATTAGGGATGAATGTCTAGCTGGTAACAAAAAAAGACAGAAAATAATTAACCAATTATACACCCTATGATCTCTATTAAATGTTATTATAATTTTAAAAATATATTTATATTTTTGACACTTATTTATTCATAATTCATACAATCTTATTATACAACCAAATTTTATGGAAGCTAGGCTTTGAATAAAAACATTAAATCTTATCTTATCTTATTATATTAAACGAGCAATTCTTGTATCATATTATCTAACGATTTGAATGAAATTCACGGGTTAGGGGATTTGTGAGTTGACACTTCAATCTGTCGGGGTCTCAATCAAAACAAAAATCATAATATATTTAATTATATAAACATTAATTAAAAACAAATAAATTACATAGCGAATCTCGGTCTTCCAGGTAGGTATTCCTATAAGCCCTCTTAAATAATTATCCAGTAAATTCAGTTTATGCGATTTATTATCGATTTTGGTTCATTTAAGTTAAAATATTTTTTTTTTTTAGAAATTATTTTCCCAGTAACAAAAGAATTAGTAAAACAGTCTCACATATTTCCGAAGTCTGAATTTTTAAAGAATAATCCTTTTAATTTGATTTTTGGATAGCTTCATCACCTATAGTCAGACAATACTTTTTCTTATTCAATATTCATATGATTTACATTCGTCCACTTCTTATAAGTTTTCCAATATTACCTGTTAATAACAATTGGATGCCAAGGGCCAAGGGATATTTGGTTAGTATGCCCCGCCTTATTGTCTTTTTGCACCTTTGAATCCTCACACTCTCAGTTTCACTTGCACTTTGCACTTTCCCTGAGTTACTGAACATTGTTTATAATAAAAATTAGAGAGACTATGAGGGTACAAATGGATCATTTCCACATTCAAAAAATTACTTAATTAAAATCAGGTTTTCAATGTATTCGTGGAATTCTCATTCGTTTACCATTCTTGTGATAAGTCACAAATGAATGAGTTAAAAAAACGTCACTTGCAGGATTTTGCCAAAGAGTGAAGCCCTTGATGAAACTGTGGAGCGCTCGCTACCTATTCAACTTCTGGACACGATTATATCTTGAAGAGTCTGACGAACAGAGAACGCAGGTTCATACAAAAAAGGGTTGGTTTGTTAATTGAAAACTTTTATCAAGATCAATTTATAGAATATAGAAAGGCGCTTTTACTGAGTTATTATATGATTCAAAGCAATTATATATACTTCACTCTCAGTGGATTGAAAAAATGAAATTTTAAAAAATAATTTGTGACATGAAAATAACGAGGGGTAGAACGTAATTGAATTATGATGAAATTTGGTCAAAGTCAGACAAACTGTCCATATTATAATTTACTGTATTGTTATGTATATTAAAATGGTTTTATAACCTATCGATTCATGCCATGGCCAACAAGACCATTAAGACCATCGAAGCCGGTGAGTTTCTGGAAGATAGAAGATCGCAACTCACACTATACCGAGATACACTATGTATAACGAGATAGCACGCTCACTCTAGAAGATATTATTCAGCTATTATTTTATTGTCTTTAAAATGTTTTGAAGATGTGTAGAAGATATCTTGGTGGTTTAGACCTCACCAATCACTTCCAAAGGGATGTAATAAAAACGACTAGTATTGAGAAGAATCTATGTAAATATAATAAGTGCACATAAGGTCTGAAGGTGTCTCTCTTTAGCACGAATCATGCCAGATATCGCTTATGTTAAATGCGATGATCCTCTGGATTAGAAATGGCTTTTATAAAGGGTGTTTTTTTAGAGGTTCACAACTTTAAATTAAAATAAAATAAAGAAAAAATATTTTTAATATCAATGAAACTGGTTTTATTGGAAAGATAATTTTTTGCTATTAATGTTTGAATATGATTTCGGCCATGTGGCTCCCGCGGCTGGTGCAGATGGAGCAATCTGATTTCCAATTTTCACACACTTTTGCTATCGTATTTCGACAATTATTCGCCGAATGTTGTGTTCTAAGTTTTCAATCGTCTGTGGTTTATCGGCGTAGACAAGTGACTTGACATATCCCCAAAGAAAATAATCGAGTGGGGTTAGAACAGTGGTTCTTAACCTTTTAAGCTCCGACCCAAATTTGAGAAATATGTTCATGTCGCGACCCTCCGTCAAAAAAAATTTAATTACCTTTAGACGATAGATAAGAAAGTTTCTTCAATTTTCAATGATGACTTTTTTTAACTCACGTATAATATTATTTTGTAGCAATTAAGATAACCAAAGGTACTTTTCGATCTAAGGAAAATTTAATGAAAAAGACCGTGTTTTTCACATTTTCATTTTTTATAGTATTGAATAAATTAAAATATATTTTTCAACTTAATATTAAGTAAAATATTTGATTAACGACTCTGCGCGACCCAAATAATATGCTTTACGACCCAATTTTGGGACGCGACCCATAGGTTAAGAACCACTGGGTTAGATCAAACGATCTTGGTGGCCAATTAACAGGACCATTACGTGAACCCTAGGAACACAACATTCGGCGAATTATTGACGAAATAAGGCCGCAATTGCTCCGAAAAGTGTATGAAAATTGGAAATCTAGATTGCGCCATCTACGCGCTAGCCGCGGTGGCCACATGGCCGAAATCATATTCAAACATTAATGGCATAAAATTATATTTCCAATAAAGGCAGTTTCATTGATATTCAAAATATCTTTCTTTGTTTTATTTTAATTTAAATTTGTGAACCTCTAAAAAAAACACCCTTTATAATGAAACAGTTTAAATAGGTTTACCACTGTTTCTCTTTTATAAAATATCATAGTTTTGATATCCATCTAAGATATGTAAAGTCCATTATGCCCAAAAATATTCATTATATTCATTTTGAACATAAATTGTTCATAATGTGTTAAAAACAAGTTTTTGTTATTTCCTCTTTGGAATTTAGATAAGATATATTTAATTGAAAAGATCGGTTAGATAGTTCAAAACGTGAGGCAATTACATAAATGGCTGTCGGGGTAGAGGCCGGGTGAAAGATAAACCAATAGAAATAACCTCCAATAATTGTTCGAAGTATTAGATAGAGATATGGATAAGTTTAATTAAAGAGCAATTAATATCGTTAGGTAAGCGATGACACTGCATTCGGAAAACAGTCCAAAATGCGAGTATTTCGGGCAGGTAGAAGGGTGGTGTTGCACGCTCTGTAGATAAGCCTTCGGAAGAGTTCACCTCTGATCTGGGTGGTCGGAGGATGAGGGTTGGCAGGGCTTCTGGGGGTGCTGCAGTCCAGTCACGTCCCTGCCTCCACTAATGTCCGTCCTTCTGCAAAGTTACTTGCCCCATTCTGCTCTCTCCTTTGGCGTGTACGATGAGAAAACTTTCAAGCCGAAATCCGAGTCCAAACTCTATCGGAATCGTTTAAGTTTAGCTCATAAGTTAAGATGAAACAATACATCCGTTTTTTTTCAACATTTAACTTTGATTTCATATTGAAAAAAAAACAAAAAAAATACTAAAATGATTGGGTTTTTGGAATTGTATCTGAACTATTAATTATATGAAGAGCCCTCTTAATATTGAATTACTAAATTACTATATGTATGTATTTCATTTACCAGGGATTCTCAATTTTTTTATTTTTGTTACTTGTGTACCACCTGAAACAATGAAATGTACAACTAACAGAAACATACCATTGGGGGTATCGAGATAAGGCCTCCCGAAATCATACATTATAAATATTTTCTTTTGATATACAGGGATTTTAAGAGTTATAGATAGCGGATATTAGGCTTTTTATAAATAAAGAAGATTCAATTCTATCTTTATGCAAAAATATTTATTGTTGGCAGACAACCATGGACGTTTGGTTTCGGTCTAATACAAGACCAGTGTCGAACCCTGAAAAACAATAGCAATACAAGTAACTTTTAAGGAGTTCGGTGTTGGTTCTAGGTGAAACATTTAAATATAATAATAAAACTAAGATACGAGGTAGGTTTCACAAAAAAGAAATAAAACAAAATTGAGTTTTGAGTTCGATATATTTCGGGGGTTAGCCCATCATCAGGAGTCTAAGAAAACTGATTACATATTGGAAAAATAGTTTTACAAGTAAGAATTTTTAAAAAAAAATTTTATTTTTTATAAAAATGTATATGGTGGGGGGAATGTAGGGGTAGAGGGGGGGGGGTAGTTGTTGTTCTAAGGATTAATATTTCCTATTGAGATTTGAGCTGGGTGAAAGGGATCTATCTATACCTGATATTATAATAGCGAATGGACGAGAGTACCTGAGAAAGTACAACTTAAAAGGTATATAGAAGAGTGCAATTACCCTAATATAATGTGCAAACAATGAAAGGAATGTTTATTTAATTTATTATAACATATAATCAATAATTGTATTTTTATACACTTCCAATTGATTATTTAAAATATTTTGAATTATTAGAGAGGTGAAATAGTGGTTGGTTGGGCTAGAACATATAAATATTCAAAATTCCTACAAACTCATCTTCGTTCGACGTTAAAAATCTTTTCCCCTCGATCCGCTTTCTGGACTTAAAAATAATATTAGATGAACTTATTAACTTAAATATTACAGACCCATCTCGAAATAATCATATTCGCCAATTACTAGACCTATGCCTAAACCAAAAATTATTTTCTCTTTAATAATAACTACTATAAACCACAAAAAGGATTAGCCATGGGTAGTCCCCTTAGCCCCTTGCTTTCAGAAATTTATATGTCTCATTTAGAACAAACCATTCTTAGCCCAACCAACCACTATTTCAAAGATATTGTGTTCTGGCGTAGATACGTAGACGATATTTTTGTCATATGGTCTGGCACTAAAAGACAAATTAATCTATTCCAACAATATCTTAATACTCTCCATGAAAAATATACAATTTACTTCTGAAATAGGTACAAATAATACTCTCGCTTTCTTGGACCTTCAAATAACTATTTCACATCAAAAATTACACTATGAAATATATAGAAAACCCACTTTCACGGACACAGTCATTCCCTTCTCATCTAATCACCCCATTAATACAAAATTTGCAGCATTCTATTCAATGATTCATAGACTCCTCAGTATACCTATGAATACTATAAATTTCAATCAAGAGCTTAACATCATTCAGAATATAGCCCTGAATAATGGATATAACATTTCGACTATCAACAAAATTTATAATAAAATCAAACGTAAATTCACTATCTCACACTTACACTCATTAGAATCTGGAACCGAAAAAATATATAGAAGAATACCCTTCATTTCTAATCATCTGACATCTCCATTAGCTTATACCCTTAGATCATATGGAATCACTCCTGCTTTATACAACAACAACAATTTAGGCTCTCAATTAATT
Organism: Forficula auricularia; assembly: GCA_024734495.1. Taxonomy (NCBI): domain Eukaryota; kingdom Metazoa; phylum Arthropoda; class Insecta; order Dermaptera; family Forficulidae; genus Forficula; species Forficula auricularia. Next base: position 17,873,173 of record JALMQS010000075.1, read on the forward strand.
AACAATAAAATAGACAAAATAGATAAATTAGACAAATCAGGAGTGTATAAATTAACTTGTCAAGATTGCGACGCTTTTTATATTGGGCAGACAGGTCGCGCTTTCAAAATACGTTACTCCGAGCATGTAAGAGCCCTTAACCACCTCAACAAATCCGATAACATTAATTTAGATTCGACCTCAGCCTTCGCAATTCACTTACATGAATCTAACCATTCACCCTCTAATAATAACCCTATCCCCATTCATTTCGAAAGAAAAGGCCTTAAATTGGACCTCCTGGAATCCACCGAGATAAAAATAGCCCTCTCTAATAATTCAAATATTTTAAATAATCAATTGGAAGTGTATAAAAATACAATTATTGATTATATGTTATAATAAATTAAATAAACATTCCTTTCATTGTTTGCACATTATATTAGGGTAATTGCACTCTCTTATATACCTTTTAAGTTGTACCTTCTCAGGTACCTGTCCATTCGCTATTATAATATCAGGTATAGATAGATCCCTTTCACCCAGCTCAAATCTCAATAGAAAATATTAATCCTTAGAACAACAACTACCCCCCCCTCTTCCCCTACATTCCCCCCACCATATACATTTTTAAAAAAATAAATTTAAAAATTCTTACTTGTAAAACTATTTTTCCAATATGTAATCAGTTTTCTTAGACTCCTGATGATGGGCTAACCCCCGAAATATATCGAACTCAAAACTCAATTTTTGTTTTATTTCTTTTTTGTGAAACCTACACTGCATATCTTAGTTTTATTATTATAGCAATACAAGTATCTGATATTTTAAAATTACATTTATTTTATTTTTATATACAAGGTTTATTATTCAATATATGATTACCTTAATTCCAATTGTTTCCAAGCTTATTTTTTAGGAACGAGAGTCCATCCCGGTAACTCGATTTCACATATAATATTATTTTATTTCAACTTACTTTTGACTTCAAGGGTTATTTATCTCACAAATGAAATAAATTTAATACAATCTTTATAAATTATTTGTACTTGTTTATATTTATTCACTAAACAGATTTGGTCACAACTGTAGTATAATCTAATGGGTAATCGTAAGCTATCAAGGCGTTCACATCACCAGGAAAGGATACAGTTTAATAGCTGAACATCAAATACATAATCTGCGGTACAGGGTACAGATATAATATCTTTTATAAGAGACCATTTTTTTTTTTGCTCTTTTTCAATATTTATAATTTGAATTGTTAATAAAATTTCCATTGTTTTTTTCATAGATAAAAAGATAGTAATTTATTTACTTCTCCCGGCTCTTACTTTTGGAAAGATCTGTAAGTCTTTTATAAAACTGACCATTTTCAGTAGTGAGATGACATTCATATCAACAATAACAATTTTACCAGGTCATTTTTGACTGGGTTGGCTAGTTCTATGTATAACTATTGTCATTTGAAGAAGAGTTCAGAATTAAAAACCCAAATTTCGTGGATATTAAACTAGAGTTATTTTATTTTTCTAATTTATGGGTCCAACTCTAAAGAATTTTGTAGATTAATTTCGGTTTGCCATATTTAAATATATTCGATTGTATTGGGCCCAGGTAAATATGTATGCTAGGAATTAATTATTTCTGTTTTTATGATAAAACTTAAAACTACATTTAAATGATGATCGAATTAGATTTTGGGAGATGTGAAGACAGAGCAACGGTTAATTTTTTTATTTTTATAGATGTTCAATCAAATTTGGAGATTTTATTAATAAAATTTTCTAATTAGTTAAAAAAATAATAAAATAAAATAAAATTATCTCCCAATGTGATAAAAATTACATTCTAATTTGTAAAAAAAAATTTAAATTACTTTCTTTCTTGAAGACAAACAAAATAAAGTAAAAACGAAAAACGAGAGAAAACAAATGCAAAAATAATCATATTTCTTAAAAACTAAAAAAATAAACTTATGTCTTAGAATTGAATATCTTTGAACAAAACTTTCGGAATATCAAAGAAACATTAGCGAATACGATTTGTAATGGAATTTGGAAAGCTCAATAATTTTGTTCGAGTTAGAGTCAGAGAAAAAGAAAAAGAAAGAGAGTTAAGTAGAAAACAATGGGAATTGAAAAAGAACAACTACGAAAGCTTCAACTTAAAATATTAGAGAAGTTTTGAGTTAATTCTGTTTGTGATTGGCTAATGATAACCTTTGAGGATGTATATACATATATATATATATATATATATATATATATATATATATATATATATATATATATATATATATATATATATATATAATTTGATAAGGTTTCCACGAGTTACCTCAAAAGCAACATGAAATAACTCAATTGAATTTTGCCAACCTCTCTCTCAATGTAAATTTACAGGCTTTTATGCCTCTAATATTTAAACAAACACGATTTTCATTAAACGAAAGTTTCAAATTAATTTATCGTTTTTCAAGCTAATTCCTCCAGTTCTATTCCGCCCGATATCTTATTAAAATTGAAAACGGATGGAATTTGAAGGGGTCTCACATCATTGGTCTTAAATATATTTAATTTAAGGATTCCAATAAATTACACCTTATTTTATATGTGTTAATTTTTCTTTCCTCACTACCTCTGGGCTGCCTTCCATTACATTCAATTAATTTAATTAATCTTCAAATATTTTTCATATTTTTAAAAAGTTTAATATTGTTTGAAATTTTGTATTGTAATTTACGAGGGGTGAACCACGACCTAATATGCTGTACACCTACTTCCACTTGTACTTCCAAATATTTTCAAGTACTTCTTTGGAAGTACTTCAAATATTTCCAAGTACTTCCAAATATTTCCAGGTACTTCCAAATATTTCCAAGTACTTCCAAAATACTTTCAAAGAGGTGTACACCTACTTCCAATCGCGGATCACCCCTCGGTTATTTAATACTTATGGGACCATCTTTAAAAAATGAAAGGTCCACAATGACTTGAGTTTCGTAAAATGGCCAACTTTCAAGTGTATTTTAAATATTTTTTTATTTTTATTTTGCTTTTGAAACAATGCCTAAATCAACTATGAACATATATTTTAGATGCTCTGGTTCTGGTTAGTTAAGGGCCAGTTCTATGTCGGTTTGTAAAATCTTTGTTAAGTTGACAAACGGCCAAACCTTAGTATTCACGTTAGAAGCCCTGCCGGATGGCCAATCAGATGACACTCACTTTCATCTGATTGCCCATCCGGTCGGGCACAAGGTTTGAAGTTTGACCGTTTGTAAACTTTACAAAGACATTATAAACTGACATACAACTGGCCCTAAGTCTGTAGCGTGCTTGTCTCATCATCGTATTGAAGAGCCGAAATCACGCGGCAAAAATTTGAACAGATATAATCCGACTCCTATACTAACCCTATTATCACTTAAAAAGTATCATACCTCAAAGAATCTGGCTAAATGGACTTAAGTATCCGAGGAAAAAATAAATTTATAAATAATATTTTAAAACATTTATTTTTTTCACTTGTACATATAACTTTGAGTCCCTTTAGTTTTTTAATTCCTTCGCCCTAAATAAGGAGTAATTAATATTCCGATTTTTTTAGTAAGGCCACCATTTTAATTAAACGAGACGAAGGGTCATCGCTGAGGCCATAAGTTTCCCAGCTGGCACGTGGATAAATCAATTGGCGCGTTATCGGCGAGGTCCAGAGGCGGAACCTGCAGGAAATGGAAAATCTCCTTCTGCCGGACTTCTATCTTTCTATAGTTTCCAGGCTACTGTACGACAGTTAGATAAATGGTCTCTTTATGCGGTGATCTATGGAAGCAAGATGACGAATATCTGGTCTAGTTATAGTCAACTCGATTAAAACTTGTCCGTGAGGACTGAAGATTCCGACGTGGTTTAATAGAAACAAGTGGCAGCCCGGAGATCGTTCCACCGGCGCAAAAGCGCCCTTTGGCTTGCCAAGGGTCGCTTTGTGGTTCCTTGATAATTGGTTCACGATAACATCTTGGCAGAGTTCCGTCCTCGAATTTTTCTCTCACATTTTAAGAGAGCAGTTTAGAGTTATAGTCTCTTGCTAGGTGAGGTTTAGAAGAAACGACCGCCTCTGGCCTTTGTATCTACATAAAGTTTATTGAAAAAAATAAGATGGTCCATAAGATTCACTGTAGCTTAATATTAAAAGCCATCCAAATTAATTAGATGGATGGGGGAATTTTTTATTAGCAAAGTTTTAATGCGGGAAAAAGTAGTGGATGAAATATCTATGCAGGCCCATTTTATTTTTTATTTTTACTTAGAAAAAGAAAGAGATAGAAATAATAAAGAGTTTTTGGAATAAATAGGCCTACTAGCAGTAGCCCAGGTGTTTTAATTATTTAATTTACCTATTATTTTTTGTAATTTCTAAAAAAACGACTCAAACGACTTGCTTCAAATGTGCTTGATACAAAATGAAAAAAAAAGTTTACTTTTTCAAAATTCACTAGTTACGCTGTCCGAAATGTGTAATAACATTTTAAAATAATTTATAGTTACAAGTTACTGTAGTTTCTGTTTTAGTTAGAAGTTAATTTTAAAAAATTTTGATTAATCTAGTAAAGGTAGAATAAACTTTTTGAGAATTCTATTATATATTTTATATGACTCAAAGTTACTGTAGTTTCTGTTTTAGTTAGAAGTTAATTTTAAAAAATTTTGATTAATCTAGTAAAGGTAGAATAAACTTTTTGAGAATTCTATTATATATTTTATATGACTCAAAGTTCGTTTAAACACCCCTGATTTAATTTTTAGGAATAATCTCCTACTTATCATAATCACCTGCTTTTTAATCTGAAATTTTAGATATAATATTGGGTAGTAGAAAAAGTTTTTTTGTATTTCAACCATGACGTCGTGGCTGCTTATTAATTGACATAATATCAATATCTACCAGTTTCGGGAGTAGTTCTAATCTGCTAATGTCATAAAGTGTGAAGTAGATTAAAAAAAGTGATGATTAAAGAATAATACTACTACCATTAATCATGGTCGAACCAAGGGTATCTGCCGTCCGGGTGCAAGATATAATTTACCGCCCTTCCTCATCAGACATTATAGGGTTAATTGTAAAATTCTGATTTCAACTCTTCGATAACTGCCGCCCCTAGTAGGATGCCGACCGGGTACTGTGCATCCCTTGTACCCCCGGCCCTGCCATTAATTCAAACATTCGTTGATTTTTATGTCTCCTTGCCCATTTTGGAGAACTTATTGCTATTTGCCTCATATATCTCGCAGGATTTTACAGACTAATAGTGCAAAATATTGAAAAAATCAGCTAAACATTTAATTATTTTAATTTTTATGAATAATAGAATGATTTTTGATAACTTTTAAAAAAACCAAACAAAAATACCTTTGTCATAATTTGTTCTAATAAAACAAAGTCCTGAATTCCTCCAAACATATATCAAATTAGAGAAATGATGAACCGATTCTTTTACCAATCGTTTATTCTCATTTAGCTTCTAGATACTGGAATTGAAAATCAAGGGAAAATTTGATTGATTTTTCTGCATATTATATAAAAGATATCTTCGGCGCGTACAGTTTAAATAGAGATAAAATTCTAGAAATCACTGAATGGCTGTTTTAGGTTTATCAATTAAGAGTACAAGCAAATAAGTTTAACACAGGAATTTTTAACGGATTATAGTGGTGTTTCATAAAGTGGAAATAAAATTAAAAAAATTAAAAAATCTAAAATCTAAAAAATTTAACCGAAATTTATTCTTTACTAAACATTTGTTCCTCTTTTCTCATCTTCGAATTAACTTTCAATATCCTCTTCTTTTGTCTAAATTTATACAGTCTAAAACCCTTACACTAATTCCTTTAATAGGTATTCCCAGAATCCTTTACAAATAAATTTCGAACAAAGACATCCTATCTGAAATGTACCTGACTTTGACCAGACAATTTGTTCAATACCCAGTTTCTCCATTCCACGTACCTTTAAATTCAACCACACAATTCTTTCAACGCCCATTGGCTCACCCCCCCCCCCCACTCGCCCTGTACTAAAATAATATCAATACAATGTAAAAATTTTATATTCAGTTTTCTGTTAAACCTCCTGATGAAGGGTTCATAGCCCGAAATATGTATAGAGATAAATAAAAAAAAATCTCCAAAATAATTTAAAAGATTTTTTAATTTTTAATTTTATTTCCACTTTGTGAAACACCACTATAATCCGTTAAATAATTCCTGTGTTTAATATGTTTCACTATAAACCAACACCGCTTTCCATAAACTTTATAAATAAGTTTAATTTAGTTTATTTTGAAGTTTTTCAACAATAGCAACCTTATATAAAGTGAAATTAGAAAACGTATTAAAATTATCCCTGCATTTCGGTTTATACTTTGAAGACTTCTTCACTATTGATAAATATAGATATAATTTGACTTTAGCATTCATGCAGTGATCTAAAAAAGCTTAATCAATAATGGAGCCCCTAAGACGCAAATAAACAAAATTACATTTTTTTTTAAGTGGAAGTTAGAATAATTGTACCAAGAAAAAAACAGCTTAGAATAGTACCTAAGGGTAAGAACATTGGTTCATAAAGTAATATCACCATTACATGTTGAATATTTATATTTGTGTATCTATCGATTGCATTTTTAATAATTATAATAATTTCCCTATGGAAGATATTTCAAGAATTTGAAATATTTGCCATGAATAATAAATCAATATGGTCATATTTTTGTTATGGTAATATATATTATATATTTTATCATACTCGAAAATATTTTCAAAATAACTGAAGGGGAGAGATGTCAAACTCTACGTCTCAAACACATTCCAGTGAACGATTTTTATTGTAAATGCAGATTGGAGAAAAAAGCAAAGAGCATGTAAGTAAACTGTACGCATATTTTGGTACTTTGGCAATTTTTTGATGGCGAACAATTTAAGTTAAAAAATTGAAATTAGGCAGATTAATACAAATTGTGACTAATTTCAGCTAAATAGCAACTACCTTTCAAAAGTTGCACATTTTTCATCTACAATTTATGAAACTAGAAAGTCAAAAACCTTACACCTTCTTTGGAATAAAAAAAAAAAAAATGATCTTAGAACGAATTTTCTAAGAGCTTCACTTCTCATGTAATCGTGAAAATCGGAATTCATACACAATGCTGTAAAAAATTTATTCTCGCGCCTAGGTATTAGACAAATAAAATTTATAATTTCAGTAGAAGACACTTTTATTGTCTCCTTCAATATTAGACAACAGTGAGCCTTGTCTGTATTTTATTAAATAATTTTTGGGAATTGTATTTTAAGTGTTAAACTATTTTATAATAAAGTTCAAAAATTATATGATGATATTAATGAAGTCGGTTAAAAAAAATCAAATAACTAGAGGCAAAGGTGATATTATGGGCTAGGGTTGAAATATGAGCCACCTTAATATCTAACAAACAAGTCTGCGGATGCTTGTGTGGAAAACACTTTAACTATTAGTAATAGTTTGTCTATAAGGGCCGGTTGTATGTCGCAAAGTAAATGCTTTTTACCACTAACACAGGATAGATGGTAAATGGAGGGATTGGGATGGCCAATCCCTCCATTTACCATCTACCCTGTGTTAGTGGTAAAAGCATTTACTTTGCGACATACAACCGGCCCTAAGAGTACCAAGGATGCGCTAACGCAGTCAGTTATGGAGAACGTTAGTGGTGAACCAGTTTGTGTTTTTGAATGTTTTAAAAGTTTGGAACGTAAGGATTTACAGATATATTAGAATTACTACTTATGCTTAATTAATTGTTAACTTGATAACTACGTATTATATAAATATCGGGCATTTGATTTCTCCACAAATTAAATAATTATAAGTGGGTTTTTAAAGGATGGTAATTCTTCACTTTCCAATGTGGCCAAGGTGGCAATAAGGGCAATCACTTTGGTGGTTATAACTGGACTAGCCCATATTAGAACCTCAACAAAATTTGTGTGGTTTTCTGTTTTAGATGTCTCGCAAAGTACTGAATCCACGAACGAAAAATCAAATCAAATGTTGGAATCAGGATGACATGATATCTGCAATTAAAGCTGTTGGTTTTAGAAAAGAAAATGGGATTTTTAAAAGATTCTAAGCAATTTTCTGTGCCATGAACTAATATGCAAAAAACTAGTTCATCTTGTTATACCTCCTGAAGAAGCGGTGTCTAGAAAATTAATTATTTTTTTTTGTTAGACATAATTTTTACTGCTCTGAATTGTCTTTTATTGGGTAGCCCATATTACCACCACAATTTTATTTTTTCAAAATATGTAACTTTTGTATAAAAATATTATTACTATATAGTGGGAAAATAATTTAAAATAAAAAGTGTATGTTTTATTTATTTGAAACATCATATAATTTATTAGTTTTCAGGAAATTTCAATCATAATAAAGGGATTTACAGTGAAAAAATAAACTGGTAGCCCATAATACCACCTTTTTACCTCTATATAACATTCTTTTTTGCTCTACGGTCAACAGACGCAGAACAAATTCCCTAATATATAAATATTTGAATATACCTATAATAACATTTTAAAAAACATTGATATTTTACCAAACAAAATTAAAATTTTAATAAGTTAATGTAGACTCGTGGAAGGTAAAATTTTACTTAAAAAAAGCTTCATCTTGCAGCTAGATTTCAACATTAATTTATAATAAAGAGGAAAAAAATGAATTAAAATTAATTTTTTAATTAAGAATTGAAAGTGTACTACTTTATATTCTCAAAAGAAAATTTATTTTATTTTATGATTTTTTTTAATGGAATTAAGATGTAAAATGATGGCTACTCTTTTTTGAAGATCAAAAGACATTTTATACAATATATAGTATATAAATATATTATAATTTGGCTGTCGACAAATGACAGTAAATAAATAATTATTTATTTTGCTCGTCAACATTTGAATTGCAAATTTGATATCTGATGGAAGGCCTTAAAGCAGGGACAAGAAACAGCCACCTGGACACTAATGGTTTTATATAAAAAGGCCATCCAAGCTTATTTATGAATCTAAATAATACCATAATAAATATGCGAACACGAGATGCGAGGATTTTTTACTCGACTTTTGAATAATTCTAGTATTTTTCATGGTGGCTTCGCTCTTATCATGGTGGGACCATTTGTCCGAGGACCAACCACCCTGCCTTCGCGCCATTAAAGAGGGGTCAGCTGCCTACCGTGGACTTTAAAAATAAATAACCTTCCTTGATAACCCTTTCTTTAAATAATACAGATTTTTTTAGGGGAATTAAAATGATCAAGTAACTTAATTTTTTTAAAGATAGGAATATACTTTATATATACCTATGTATTTAATTAATATACAACATATAAAATTTTATATCACCATTCAAAGTACCTAAGTTTTTTTTTGATATTCAAAAATTTCTAGATTATAAATAGAATACAAATTCAATTTTCAGACTCCCGTTTAGACCCTCTCACTGCCGGTACAATGTCTGTCTCCCCGTATCACAGAGTAGATTATATTGTAGTTCGTATTCTAAATAGTAAAGAAAACTTGAAATTTATAAGTAAATATTAAAAATCGTATAAAAAATTTGAATCAAATTAGATATTATTTTAAATTTATTAAATTATTTAAAATAGCTGTGTGCAAGAGCTTCAAAGTGGCCATTTTTAAGGAATTTTTTATTTAGCGTTTAGAAACCCAAAATTATGAAAACATTTCCCGAATTAAGTCGTAAGTACGAATTTGATATCTCAATATTTTGGGTGTTATAAGGAACCAAACTGATGTTGCTTATTTGTTCATTAGTCATTTCCACATTAAAACAAACAAATTTAAAATTTTAATAAAACAGACAAAATTATTTCTATTTTCTTGATGAAATAACATCAAATCAAACAAACAATGTGATATATTTATATACTTCAATCATGCTCACTGCTCAACTAGAGTAGCTGATAGATCAATTCCAATGAGGTTAGTTAAAACATTAGAATACTTTTTTTGAACTCTAGTTTCTTGATTTGTTATTAGGTCGTTGATGTCACAAAGCTAATTTTAAATTGGAAATATTCCTCTTTTTGAAAAATTAAAAATGTATATCCATGCAGGATATGAATATACATTTGGGTAAAATACATAAACAGATACCTATCTAGTATAATAAAATACTAGCTCTAATGGAATTTGTTTCGCAACCTTGCTTTTAATAATCAGTCACGTTCACAAGCAACCAACTTTGATTGTCTACAACTTGAGAAGATTTGAAGAGCCAGATAGAGCGGAGGCATCTATCTCCTTGGATGGTGTCGGATACCCAGAAATTAAATTAAGGTAACAGATCCTGACATATATCATAGATAATCAGACTCCTTCAGACAACCAGAGAAAGTAACATGAGAAGTATGAAGACATTTTATAGTATTGTCGTATCTGGTTATTTTTTCAGTTCTATTGGATGAGATTACGCATTGTGTAACTCGGAAATGAATTTAACTACTGAAATAAAATAAAAAAATCTTCTAAAGTTTCACCTATTAAAACGGAAGCCGTAATGAATGTGTTTCAAAAATCTAAACTGTGAAATCAGAATTTAAAATTTTAAAATAATTTATGGTTACTATTTTGGTTTTTTCGTTCAAACTAAATAAGAATATTAATAATAAAATCCTTTATAATTATTTATGGTACTTAGATAAAAATGGGGTCAATATTTCGATGTAATATATTTTATTCAGCCATCCCCCGACGATTCAGATCCTCATGTATCGTTCCTCACTTAAGTGGGATCGGAGGGAGAATGCCTTGATAGGTTGATAATCAATCAAAATTGTAAGAAGAAATATCATTGAAAATTTAATATTTATTTATTAGACTCTGACCTGAGGATCCTGATTTTTTATTTTATATGAGTTTTGTAAACGTCGAGAAAAGAATTGATGTTTTTGTTTCGAAATATCTCAATAACAAGTAAAATTATTAAAAAAAAAAAAAAAAAAAATGGAACGAAATCAGAACATTAAATAGCATTGAATGGAAAACATCGAAAAAATCATATTTTAAAAATATTTTGATTATTTTTTCAAAATGTCTATATATGGTAAATGAATGGATGTTTTTGTAAATGGACAAATTTTGTGTGTGCTTTATGTCAAAAACCAATAAAAATATTAAATCTAAATTTTTCTCATTCAGCTGTTTTTTTTTTGTTTTTAATTTTTTTTATTTTGATAGCTGATTAGATTTTGGTGGAAATCGGGACACGCATACTTTTACTCTCGACATTTTTCTAAAGGTTATTAATATCTATTAAACTATTTTTTTATAAAGTTGACAATTTATTGCTTTTTGTAGGCCTTAATCGAATTTAATAATTTCAGGGTTTTTTTGTCAAAATACTTCTAGCCGCTTTTGAAATAATTCAAAAAAAAAAAACCGAGCAAATTCATCAATTGTTTTAAATCTCGTCATTAATTTTTTTCAGGAATCCAATATTTTCTATTAATCCATTTGTTGTGTAATGGAAAAAAATTATATAATAGTAGGAGTGCAGGTTTATAGTCATGTGTTGTGATTAAGTAACGCCAGATATTTGTATTTTATGTCGAAAATAGAACATAGCTAGACTCTTTTAGAGGGTGGCAGAATTTTTTTATGTCGGGGGGGGGGGGGAGTTGAGAGCAAATAACTCTGAATTACAAGTCTTATTAAATTCACTTTCCGAACATTGCATCAAATCTGTTGTGGCCTAGCTGAGAAAAAGATAAATATATTCCCCTTCGGTCCTCTCAGAGGCACCAGCCATGCTTATAGATAAAAAAAGTACCTATTAAATTGATTCATTTGACAAATTTCTTGATTTGTATAATTGTTTAGCCATGAAAGGAGTATTCTTATTATATTACGCTTTTATTCTATTTATTTATTATATTATTTATTATTATTTATTATATTCCCCTTCGGTCCTCCAGAGGCACGAGCCATGCTTTTAGATAAAAAAAAGTACCTATTAAAATGATTCATTTGACAAATTTTTGTGTTTATTTGTCCAAACTGTATGGTAACCAAAAGACAAACCGAACCTATTTTAGAATAAAGTATCCACTGTATAAAAATTAATACATTATTTTATATTTTTGATTAATTAGTTGAAGCTTTTGTTCCCAATCCTAAATTATTTTTCAAGATTTAATGAAGTCTTTCTATGCCCTTTAAATCGTTTCTAAAAATAGCTTCTGACTCTTAATTTCTAAAAAAATTATTAATTTACTTCCAACAAATTCCATCAAATTATAAAGCTCTCAACTCCTGGCCCATCCGTAGAACTGTCTCAGCCCTTTCTCCCTTTTTTTTATAAATACTATGGCGTTTGTTCTTAAAGTCAATTATCCTTTCAAAAGCTTCATTTGTGCGAAATACACAATCAACACCCATTCTCGATTAAATTGGATACTAATTGTAAAAACGCATTCTCCAATTCGTTTATCCCTATGACTAATAGATACTGGAACTCACATTGCCCGTCCGTCTTCCCAGCTACACATAATATTTAGTCCAATCCCTGAAATTTTTCTTTTCACGATCTAAGGGTCCAACGCGGACTACAGAGATTGTACTTTTTTGGTGCAACTTCTTGTATTAATACCATTACAAAAAAATGTTTTAATGGTTTCATTCTTTAATTTATCAATAAAGGCAATTCGCCAAACAAATATCTTGTATTGATAGATAATAAATGACCATCCAAGCTTTAATAATAATAATAATACAAACTCTTTGCTAATGATCCAGATTGTCTTTTTGGCCGATTCAGTTAGTTCATCGGCGAGACACGGTTTGAAATCAATTTTTAACAAAATTAGTCTGCGATTGTGAGAACGTTGTTTTTGAACCTGTCAAAAGACATTATTGGAAAAATTCGAATAAAAAAAAAATCTCTAATAATTGATAACGGAAAAAGTCGAAACGGAGAGATAAAAAAATGGAATATTAAATTTATTATTAAAATCGCAATAAGCCTTTCTTCTTCTATCTTCGCTACTCCACTGGGAATGGAAATGTAAAAAAAAAAACCTTTATGAATTATATTGTATCTCATATTTCATATATTTGTTATATTAGCATGAAATCAATTTCGCATTTGGTTTCGGAGAGTATTTTTCCTCATAAATGATTTCTCCTATTTTTTGTTACCCAAGTGGGCGTTGGTTGGCGTCGAACAGCAACAACACAAAAAAGAAATGTTGATAAAATTTTTTCGTTAAGTCCAAATGCGATTTAGCCCCCTTGAATCCCCTCTCTTCTCTTTTTCATCATCCCCCTTTCGGCTCTCTTTTTTCCACCCTCGGCCATTTGCTCTCGCTCTGTTTTGCTCCTACTTGTGCTCTGCTTCGATCATCTTATCTCGATTTATCCATCGGTAGACAATGTTCCCTAAGCGAGAGATTGTTATTAGAATCGACGCAGCTATTACAGTAAAACATCCACCTGAACTCCTCCTTATATTTCATATTAGATCTAAGGTCTATTCTTTTTCTTTTTCTTTCTCTTCGAAGGGTGTATCCTGTCTCGTTTCTTTTGGTGTTTGACGACATTTGTTGGGCGAGTTTCCTACGGTAAGGTCGCTAATAAGCACTCGACACTTAAGACCCTAAACCACAAAGACACCTCATGTTGTCTTTTTATACACCAAAAAAAGACTGGGATTCCCCCAAGAGTCCACTGCAATATAATCTATTTGTGTTGAAAGGTCAAAAACTCCCTTTCAAAAAAACGTTATTTGTGGTATAGAAAATTATCGATTGCTCCAAAAGTGTAGCAGCTTTGCTCTTTTCAAGAAATAAGGAAAAAAGTCATTCAATAAATATAACTCGGCGACTAACTTAATCTTGAAAAAGTTCGATTATTCTATTCGACTATAATCAAACACTCGGTTGGTTTTGTGTGAGTGTTTGAGTGTGCGTTGCGAAAAAAGAATGCTTGAGAAGAGGGTGGATCTGATAATTTGACGGTTCGTTCGCTTTCCTAGTTGATTTCTTCAAATAACTACCCTTCGAAACGCCTTCTACTCTAAAAACTTTTCTATTTTATAGATATTATTAATAAAATATAACATTATAGCTTTTAAGCTCTTAGATTGAAGAAATACAATGGGCTTTCATATTTTCTATTTAAAATAAATCGTTTATTTAAAAGAAAGTGTAAGAGAGAGAGAAGGGGTGATCAATAGGCAGCGATAGGGGTGTTAAAAAGAGAGTTGTCGACCGTATGATTTGTCTTTTATTTATAAAGATTGTTTTTTAATTATTAACTGTATATTTAATTTTTCAAGTTGAGCATACCTATATAATACTCGTTTATGGCATGTCCGATGAATGTTGCTCTTTAGTGCAGTGATTCTCAACCACTGGGCCGCGGCACTTTTTTGTGCCGCGAAATTCTTGAATTGTGCCGCCAAATTTTAGAAATTCAAACAATAAAAATTATGTTGTATGTACTTTTATATAAAGAGTTATTATTTTTGCCAGTTCAGCCATTGAAATCACATAATTTAATGTAAAGCTAAATAAATACCTAAACTTAAAAAAATATATACATTTTATTTATATCGGCTTAGCAATTTTTTAAAAAACAACGCGAGTGTATTTCAGTTTGTTATTTACTTGCCTGCTGTGTGGTTGAATTTATAAATTTATATATTTGCTATGCAGTATTGTGTTCTCAAACTTAAATAAAACGTATTCAAAGGTAAATATATGGTTCGTCTTTTTTTAATAATAATTTTTTTGACAAAATTATTTTCATTTTAAAATCTTATTGTTAGTGTGCCTCCAAATTTTGTAATTGTTAAAAGTGTGCCGCAACAAAAAAAAGGTTGAGAATCACTGCTCTAGTATCTAGTGTATAAAGCAAACTTGGGGTAAGGATGTTTTGTTGTCAGGTACAATTCCATGAGGGATGGGAGGGGGGGACATATCTGACATATAAAATTAACATATCTACTTTGATCTAAGATTAGAATTGGTATTTTTCTTTAAAAGATTCGTGCCAAATTATGCCTCCTTGAGATGTTAAAATTTTTGAAAACTTCTATCTATTTTCAGAAATTCACAAATTTTTAAACACTTAAGTACTTGTTAGGGGTCATTCATAAAATACGTTCGTAAACAGAGAGATGGAGGGGTATTGCTTAACGTGGTGGTCTGTGACAGTGGAGAGGGAGGTCTAAGGAAACGTGACGTTCACAGTTAATCAATTTTATTTTATTTTAATTTTTTTCTTAACTTGTTGGTTTTTTTATTTTATTATAGGGGGTCTAGCTTTTGTGACGTTATATTTGTTAGGGGGATTCCAGAAAATGTGAAGCAGTGTGACGAAGGGGGGTTCCAAAAAGGCGAATTTTGCGTGACGTATTATATGAATTTAGAATTAAAAATTATAATTAATTATTTAATTTTCTTTATTTCATTATAATGTTGCTTTATAATAAAAGAAAAATTCCTGCGCTATGTTCATCAAGGTAAGATAATAATATTTGATGAACTAAAATAATATACCTACCTATTATAATTCAAATAAAAGTTAACTAATTAAAAAATTGTTGTTTTTAAGTAAGAAGTAAGTTTAGTGGAAAGCGTGATCTGAATTACATTACATCTTAATAAAAACCAACAGAATCCATCCCAGTCAAGTTTACCAGTACCCATCTTCACAGAATAGCTGAGTGTAAGGGTCACACCTTACTGTGAATAGAACCATATGTTATCTCATTCAGAGATACTAATCACATATCACTGACCTGCAAAATATATTTACAATCATATTTATAATAATGGAGACTTGGACTTAGAGCGTGTCAAATTTCAGAGAAAAATATTATTCTAAGATAAATCGATGTTTATTAGTTTTTTTTTTAATGAAAAATTTACAATAAGTTTTTCAGCCCTTTTGAATTGAAGCCTGCAACTTAGTCGCATTAAGCCTTGAAGGTTTTAACTACCTTGAATTAAAAATATTACCTATGGAAAATGTTTCCTTCCAGTCTCCAATTCGATTTCGAAGCAATAACCACATAAATTAAATTTACTCCTGAGAAGGTTAATTACTCTTAATTTACCATTACTAAAAGGATATTTTCTCAGAAAAAATTTCTTGCGTTACCAATAAAACGGCATGGAACATCTATATTACTTTACCATACAGTGTATGGTCAAGTATTGTAATCGGCATGAAAAAAGTGGTTTTTTCCTTCTTTTTTCGAAATATCTCAAAAACGCCTCAAATTATTTTTATTAAAAAAATTGAGCGAAACCATGGCATTTCGCTCTACAAAAAGCTCTAATAAGTGAACATCGAAAAAATTATATTTTTTGAGATAATAATTGTTTTGTGAAAATGTCTGTTAGTCAGTCTGGTTGTCCGTTAGTCTGTGCGTTACCAAATTTTTGTGGACGAGCTAGCTCAAAAACTAGTGTGAATATCGAAACCAAATTTCACACGTAGTTTTGGTTCATTGAGATTAAGAGCTGATTTAATTTTGGTGCATATCAGCCTAAAATTAAGGGGGGTGAAGGGGGGTTAAAAATTAAAAATCTAGGCTATTTGAGCAAACTCAACCAAATTTTGTATACATAATCAGTGCGACCCCAGAAGTCTAAAAATTCAAAAACTAACCGCCCAAAATTGGTGGAGGGGTTGTAGGGTCAAAAAATGAAAATATAGGCTCTTGTTCCAAACTCAACCAAATTTTGTATACATAATCAGTGGGCACACAGTAATCTAAAAATGCAAAAACTAACCTCCTCCCCTTACATGATTATAAATAATTTTATTTAATATTAAATATAAGTGAGAGGCCAGGTTGTATGGTAAAGTCAAGTGGATGGCCACATCAGAACACGTCAGCTTATTTTTGATCTAGAAAAAGTAAGCAACATTTCAATTGATGAAAAAGTAAGAATCAAAAACAGATCGGTTTTGGCTACTTACTTTCTAAGTCTAAAGGTGCCTTCCCACGGCCTATTGTTTTGCGGGTCTCGCCGCGCCGCCCCGATATATGCGGATGAGCACGCGCCACAGGCAAGCCCGCGTCGAACCCTTCCCACAACGCGTGGCATGACGGGCCGTCTATAAAACTATATTAAATCCCTTTAGTTGAGTTTAATTTATAAAAAAAGTATACAATTATTAAAATTATAGAGTATTATAATGTCACAATATAGGGGGGTTCAATGAAAATATGACAGGATGTGACACAGTTTTAGTAGAAATATTTTTATACTGCGATATCCGAGGGGATTCATCGTCTCCTGAGGGGATGAATCCCTCTGATATCGCAATATAAAAATACTTCTACTAAATTCTAGAATTTGTCCTAAAATTTAAATTCTTTCTTTTTTAACAGGTAGGTATACATTGGTTTTGAACCAGAGCTGATTTTTTGAAAAACAGTCCAACTATTTTCAAAAAAAAAAAATGTGTGTGTCAGCTCCGACGCACGACTGGAGTTTACTCATTCAGATCGACTGTCTAAATAGGCACAAAAAAGGCTTACTAGTCTAAGAAAAAGATTAATACCATATCAAATGATAAATAAACGAATCAGTGAAAATACCTAAATAAAATTTCAAATATTAATCAGATCAATAGCGCCGTCGTTATTAATTACTGTGACTAGAGACTTATGGTAACTGAAATAAGACATATGAACGTTGGTAGATATGTGGTTCACAAATCTTACCCACAAATCAATATCCACGAATTATAAATAAAATCTATAATTTAAATGTTATATAAATTTTAAATAAAAATTATAATTAAATTTAAAATAAGAATTATATATAATATAATATGTATGATATTTCTAAAATAATAACAATAAAGTATAAATATAACATAAGTATATAATATAAAAAATGAATACTTATAGTGATTGTCTAATTATCTAAGTTTAACCATAATACGTTAGAGAAAGACGTATCAAATTATAGGGTTGAATTGTATATGATATATATAAATAAAATCATCATTAAATTTTTGAGATTAATTAAATGAAAATTTCTAAATGTCAAGTAATAAAGTTTCAAATGTTTTAAAAATAAATAAGCACTCGACAGGGATGGAACCTGTCATGTTGCATTTATATATATATATATATATATATATATATATATATATATATATATATATATATATATATATAATAATATAATATATTTATATATATAATATAATAATAATATTTTTTCAATTAATTTTTCAATGTCAATTTTAAAATCCGCGCCTAAAAAATGTTTGAATGATGTTGCCCTTTTTCACCACCAGAAGAGTGTGCGTACAAAAAACGTAATCCTGTCATTCGTTGACTGAATTTTACTACCCATAATTTTCCATACCGGGCTCCTTATATGCAAATCGATTCTTAAGGAGTAAACTCCAAAAAGATGGTCAAATCTTTAGTTTTATATTTAAATTTATTCTTATACTTTTTAAAATATAAAGACACTCACACGCTTGACTTTTCAAATGTATTTCTATTTGTGTTGTGTAGCACTGTTCTATAAGCCAAGGATCCATTTCAATCAATTCAACAACATAAACAAAACCGTAAGAAATTACCCGTTACGTTTAGACAACCGCCAATCCATTAGATGGACCTATTAATCGTATAAATTAATATTAGGACAACAATAGTATTTTTTAATAATTAATAGAAAAATCTTCCATTGTGAAATTACAATAATTATTACAATTTCCTTGCGTTATCCACTTGGGTTCGACTCCTAATTCTCTAAAGTCAAAAACAATAAATCTGAGGAACAAATGAGAATTTCTTTTTTTGTCTCAGAAAGAAAAATATATGATTCGATAGAACTTTTTCTCCTTAATTCAAATATGAAATCTGTTTTTCATTTCCGAGAGACAGGAATTTATAATATCAAACATTTTAATACTTTCTAAATTTTTAACTACACAATATTCAAACAGTCTGAGTCACCTAGAAAATAAGAAATGATGCTACTTGGAACATGGAACATCTCTCTTGATGATCCAAGAATAATCTCCATTATCTTCCACAATTTATTAACGGAAACTACTTGTATTATCTGTATGTTTTATAATAAAATATAATATTAATATTATTTTTAAATATCAAGGAGTAAAGGTTTTCAATTAAATTCCCGGAAGGTTTCTAAATAATAAAAGAAAATCAAACAATTTCCACTTCATTTTACTGAGTCGAAGCTAAAGATTTTCAATATAACCAGAATAGCCAGTGGCCGTTTATATAAGAGAATAAAAGTTATTGAGGCAGCTGGAGCAGCCCACCATGGCAATGGCCACCCAGCCATCCTCCTCTTCATCCTCATCCTCATCCTTCCTCTCTCATTCAATATTTTCATTAGCTTCATTGCTCAATCTCGATTGAAAATTTTATGATATTTACTTTAATGAATAATTAAATCCAATACTTTTTTTACTTTATCTCCAATTACAGTCTCTAAATGATTTTTTTTCAAGGATGTTTCTAAATTTATCCAATATATAGGGTTTTTTTTTATTTTTAAATTGTGTCGGTAGGAGGATTTCAATGTGTATTTACTTATATATTACTGGGAAAACTGAATTGGTTTAAACTTGATCTGATTGCTTAGAACTAGTTTTAATAAAGCCCTTACGTGAGATTTTTCCCACCATCCACTAATTCTGGCGATTTTTGAACAAATAGATTCACAAAGTTCCGGATTATAATCGTACAATTTTTTTTCCAATCCGACAAAAGGCATAAAATCTTAATTAGTTTGCCCCTACACCCTTGGTCAGGGTATTTGACAATTCCACCAAAAGCTCAAAATTATAAAAAGAAACTGAGTAAAATTGACCCCATAGGTCAAAGGGCCTAGAAATAAATAGCGAGCTTTTTCATTTTTATACATATAGATGGTGAATTATTTAAGATTTTGAATTAAAATTTAAAGAACAAATAAGCTGACGTGTTCTGATGGGGCCATCCACTTGACTTTACCATACAACCTGGCTCCTAAAATTATTTATAATCATGTAAGGGGGGTGGGGGGTTAGTTTTTGCATTTTTATATTTCTGGGATCCTCTGATTATGTATACAAAATTTGGTTGAGTTTGGTAAATGGCCAAGATTTTCATTTTTGACCCGATACCCTCCCCCCATTTTGGGCGGTTAGTTTTTGCATTTTTATACTTCTGGGGTCCCTCTGATTATGTATACAAAATTTGGTTGAGTTTGCTCAAATGGCATAGATTTTTAATTTTTAACCCTCCCTCCACTCCCTTTTTTTTGGGTCGATATTCACCAAAATCTAATCAACTCTTAATCTCAATGGACAAAAACTACGTGTGAAATTTGGTTTCGATATTCAAACTAGTTTTTGAGCTAGCTCGTCCACAAAAATTTGGTAAGCACTGGACAACCAGACAGACAACCAGATAATCAGACTAACAGACATTTTGACAAAACAATTATTATCTCGAAAAATATAATTTTTTCGATGTTCACATATTAGAGCTTTTTTGTAGAGCAAAACGACGTGGTTTCGCTCAATTTTTTTAATCAAAATAGTGTGAGCCGTTTTTAGATATTCAGAAAAAAGAAGGAAAAAACACTTTTTTCGTGCACGATTACAATACTTGATCACACCCTGTATGGTAAAGTAATATATGTAGAATTGAAGATGTATGTGAAAACATCAATTAGAGCTCGTTATCTAAAATTTTATTTTTCAAAATTTTTAAATTCCCATAATATTACAATAATTGCTCATACTTTCTATGTTAATGTAAAAATTAAATATCAAAAATAATTCATTCATTGAGGGCCAAACTAAAAGAAATTACTTATTTTATAAAAAATAAAGAGGTGATATGTAAATTAAATATAAATGAAAAAAAAGGTGGTTAAATATATTTTATTTCTCCCATTAAGCATCCTTTAATTTTGGTTTGATTTTTATTCTTTAAATATATTGTAAAATGTACATTAGCATTTTGAGTAATCTATTTCAAAATCACCAGGAAAAAAATACAATGAATTTTACCTAAGCCGACTTTTACGGCTTTTAATTCTTTCCCTGCTTGAATCTTTCCTAAACCCTTCAATCTTCAATTCTTTCAATTAATTAAAAAAAAGATTTCTTAAACGTCCCTTAAACGTAGGTAATATGTCCGTAAAGATACAAGTTTGCTAAATATATATTTTGTATAAATATATCTTATATGAAATGGTGATAATGAGCGTACTATTTGAAGGAAGACTAAAAGAAAGTTTCGTTATCTATATGATTGATTTATAAATAAAGTTAAAGTGCAAGACAATCTTTTAAATGACGGCAGTATATTATCGTCAGAATGTTCGGTTAAAAGGGCTTAGTTCTAGGGTCAGTACTTGATACGTTCATAAATATTTTTATGGCGTTTAAAAAATGACGTTTAAGGAGCTGCGAATGATGTAGTTACCTCTTAAATGTCGGAGAAGTTATTTATTATGAATGCCATAATTTAAAGATTAATGAAAGAATAGGATAAAAACAAAAAGGGATTCGAATTTTCAAGAGGGAGTATTTATGAAAGTAACAAAAAAAGAAGATAATTATTCATTGGAAGAAGAAAAGTTGCCTATTCTTTTTAAACCAGGTGGGAATAATTTTAAGAGAAGTAGAATATTAAAATGAAAGGACAATTTCTTATAATTTATTGCTAATGCAGCTACAACTATTTTATATATCTAATAAAAATTTCAAAAGTTACATGATTAATTAAAATTTGAAATTATAATATTTAAATAAAACTCATACAATACCTACAGGAAATTTAACTATAAGTACTAGTTTACGATACTCACTATAACTCAAGTGCGAAAAGTCGTAGAAAATTTGTTCTGACGCCTTAATATTTGTATTTTCAAAAAGAAGAACTAATACTAATTTGGGCTTTCAAGCTTTAGAATTTTTGGTCCGAAAATTCAGAAAAAAATATCGAAATGCTATATGTGCGACTTTCAATGGATTGTAAATTAAGAGCTGAAATTTAGCACATATGTTTATATTAACCGAATATTGAGGATACTTTCATTTTTCTATCTTTGAGCTATCTCTCTCTGTTACTCAAGGCAAAAATACAATATTAATAAAATATAATAACTGTCATTATGAATAAGTAGTGCGTGGATCATCGCGAAATCGAAAATTCTCAACCTGTAAAGATCTTTTTTCCTTCCCTGGTCAAACCAAAAATGTATCTTTAATGAGATGAAAAACTCATTGAGACCCTTTGAATTTGGTAGTAGAGAGTCTAAAATTTCAATAATTTATTCACTGATATTAAAATAAAATATAAAAAAAGAATAATCATATTGAACATTCTTAAACTAACCACAAAATGATGTAATGTCAAACATATATCGATGGGCGTAGTTAGAAGGGGGGGGGGCAATGCCCCTTCCCCCACAAAACTCACTACCCCCCTTAGAAAAATCAAAATTCAATTATTACGAGGCATATTTCTCATTAAATTATTTCGTTACTTACTAGAGCAGTATTTATCTAACTTTCACCATCACTGTCTAACCCTTTGACGTACACAAATATATATAATGACCTTTATTAAAAACATTTGATTTAAAACAGAAAAAGTTAATATGACTGGAATGTATAAAATCAATAGTTTATGCGTTAAAAAATATTCCATTATTGTAGAGTGAATGGACTTGAATCAATAACAAATTTTTCTCTGATGTGGTGAAATATCCTCTCGATTTAACAGAATTACAAATGAGAAAGACATCGATCTTATTTTACCGATTTAATCTATCTTGAAGTTCATAGTAACATTTTAATACAAGAAAATAGCATTTTGATTAAGAATTTTGTAGTTTGAAAAAATTGTATGAAAAGATTCAATTTCTTCTCTCAGGGAGCGATTCAACTAGAAATGGCCAAAAGTTTTTTTTTCTTATTTATTCAAATATATTAAAATTTCATATCTATGTGTTACTTTTAATTATTTTTTATACCAAATAATTATTAATAGGAAATTTTCATTTTAAAGGGTAGTTTATTTGAAGTCCAATTTGAAAAAAGGTTAATAACCCCGTTGAAATTATTTTTAAAAATATGAAATTAATGGATATTATATAACAATTAATTATTAATAATTTATTTCAATTTTGAACGAAATCGATTCAGTACTTTTTGAGAAAATCGTCAAAAACCCCGAAAACCGTCTATGTTAGGCCGTTTTAGAAACATTTTAAAATTCACCTCCATATCACAAGTCAATGTTTCGTTTCATATGACTTTTTAAGCTTTTTTCAGAGGCATCTAGTGCTTCCAAAAAACATCGTTTTTTTACGGTTCAGATGGTTTTTGACCATTTTCTAAAAAAGTACTTAATGAATTTCATTCAAAATTGAAATAAATTATTAATAATTAATTGTTTTATAATATCTATTATTTTCATATTTTTAAAAAATTTCAACGGAGTTATTAGCGTTTTTTCAAATTGGACTTCAAATAAACTACCCTTTAAAATGAAAATTTCCTATTAATAATTGTTTGACATAAAAGACAAATAAAAAAAAACATAGAGATATGAAATTTCAATAGATTTGAATAAATATCTAATGAGAAAAAATAAAACTTTTGGTTATTTCTAGTTAATTCGCTCCCAAAGAGAAGAAATTGAATCTTTTCATATAATTTCTTTTAAACTACAAAATTCTTATTTAAAATGCTATTTTCTTATATAATAGACATACTGTGAACCTTCAGATAGATGAAATCGATAAAATAAGATCAGAAAAAATTATTTAATTTTGAAATTAAAATTCTCTTAGCTACTAAAATATTTATCGGAGCTAATTAAATAAAATTAGATTTCTTTAAGGATATTAAAAATCTAATTTTTTCTTTATGAGAGTTTTTTTATCGAATAACTAGGGCGCTAGTCCTGTGTTTATCTGAGTTTCCAAGTAATTTTCAGGATTACAGGCTAACCCTTTGGCATACACAAATTTATATAATGACCATGGGCATAATTAAGAGGGAAGGGGGCAGTGCCCCCTATAAAACTCATTCCGCCCCTCCCTAGAAAAATCGAAACTTAATTATCACTTATGTAATATTTCTCATTAAATTATTTTGTTACTTTCAAAATTTGGAAATTATACTAAAAAAATAATTGATCTCTAATCCGATTACCGAAATTGAAACTTTGTGCTGGCTAATCAGCTTGCCGGCTCCCCCCCCTCTCCCCATAGGAAATTCTAACTACGCCTATGCAATTATGCGTATATCAAGCAAAAATAAGTTAGTTAAGGCGCACAAGGATCTGCGACACGCAAGCTACGCACTGCAACGCAGGCAGCGCAAAACAGGAAAAAAACAGTGTCGCACAGTTGTAAGCGCACATTGAGAAGTAGTTTCGTGCAGCAGGTCGACGAAAGCACAGAAGTGGAATGTCCGCCTTACGCGAAACATGTGGATTAATACAAATAAAATAAATAGTAATTAAAAAAAATGTAAATTTTTCTGATAAAAATTAGTAATCTTTTACAATGGGTTAAAATAATATATTAGATATTATGGGTGAATGTTGTAATTATTGAATATTGTATCAACTTGTCTGAAACAACTGCGTCCTGTGTGAAGCAATTTCTGTGCCGTCTCCACAAGTGGACGCAGTTTGCACGTAGGGCAGAACTGTGCTGCGTCTCAACGTGCTTGCGCGCCTCTACTTGAAACACTAAAAATGACCTGCCTACGCTGTGTTGTTGCGTCTCTAATGTGCGCCCGGCCTTAGAGTCAAAATAGCTGTCAACTTTGAGTGATTTTCTAGTTGACATAAAGTGCTTTGACACGATCGATGGCTTGCTGACTTAGCTGACATTCTTAGATATTCGGACTGGAACTTACAATCTGGCTTTTCGAGTCTAATACATCACATTTCTACTATTATTTCTTATTTAATTCAGGAATACTATTCGATTGAAATAATTTCTAAGCTAAATATTTTTTGGCTCCATATTTCAGAGAAACATTGAATTCTGCAAATATATACGTAATTAAATTAATTCTATTCATACCATTCTCAAAAACCTTGTCATAAATAAGTCACCAACGTATAATACCCCCAATAATTTCAAAACAATACTGATGAGCTAGGAAATAATCAACGGTAATTGCTTTTGTAAAGATTATTTTTTGGCAGAGATGCCTCCATAGCGTACAAAGTCATTCCATGGCAAAATGACGATGGGTTAAAAAAACCTTTCAAAATTAACGGAGGGTGCAAACTCCCTCTGACCGAATAAACAAGATAGGTCAACGGCAAAAGATGTTACAAAGAAAAATGAAATCGGTGTGCCATCATGGCAGTCGTTGTACTGAGAACAATATACAAAGTCTTAGCGAGTAAAGCCCCCAGAAATACTTGGCAAGTGGGTGGTTTGCATAGCGATTCACTTGTTAGCACCCAAGGCACACGTTAAGTCTTTCCGGAGACTAACCGTATTAGTCAACCCCCTCAGCAGCCACCCTCCTCTTTACCACTTGCTTTCTTCTTCATCCTAATGAGTTTTCTTCATTCCACCTCCCAGCGAAATTATACTCGCCCTTCTCCTTGAATATATTTATTTATTTTACTTCATCTCAACCTAATTTCTATCCGATGCGAAAACTATATTGGACTAAATGGGAACATAGATCAAGTAGGGGAAGGGTGGGCATAGTGTACGCTAAGGAAAAATATTTTTTTTAATAAATAAAAATTGAAAAAAGAAGCGAAGTTTCATTATTTAGGTTTATGGAATAAAAATTATTTTGACTTTATGTCTGTTTATTAAAACCAAAAAAGAAATTTTCCGCAACCATATCAAATGGCCACTTTGCCATACTGGGCATGGCAAAATGGCCAATTAGTGTTTGACTGCATTTTAAAAGAATATAAATGGGTATTTATCACAAAACTTATTTTATAACTTAAATTGTTCAATTATTCAAAAATTATTAGCATTTTCTAGCTCCTTTTCTGAATTTATTTACCCGTGGCAGCTGTGACATCTTTGACGCTATTACGTAAATGCGACTCTGCAGGTTAAACAAGTATGGTAACCCTAGCTCTTACGCCAACACATATACTTAAAGCTTCAATCACATTGTATTAAAGGGTTACTTCTAATCGTATGTATTAGGAATTTGTATTTAGTTATAATAATTATTGAAATAGGCTTCCCTTAGATCATCTCGTTGAAAAACACGAAAATCTTGAATAATTTCCAAACAAGTGATCAGAACAGCTCCGAACTTCAGTATGACAATGATAGCGAACTAGAGGAATAATTGATGCGTTTGCCGCTTATTGGCACCATCGTAGGGAGAAAAATAGCTAGTAGCCACTTTACCCGCAGTGGCCACTATGCCCACCCTTCCCCTATATTTGTAATAATTAGGCTTTG
The DNA here is from genome assembly GCA_024734495.1 of Forficula auricularia. NCBI lineage: Eukaryota > Metazoa > Arthropoda > Insecta > Dermaptera > Forficulidae > Forficula > Forficula auricularia. The sequence continues at coordinate 17,899,703 of JALMQS010000075.1, forward strand.
CCAAAACAAAATATATTACCTATTGTTAAATTATCATTGTAGACTTTTATGTGATAAATTTGAAATCAGGCATTAAATATTTTGATTGATTATTTATAACACTAGTTTTCCCCATATCTTAAGTTTCAAAATTTGAAGGAAAATGATTAAGTATTTTTTAGTTATATTTAGAAACCATCAGTCGAAAAAAAGGAGCTCATGAATATACAAACTGAAAGTCAGTGCCAAATTAAGATGTTTAATGTTTAAAATAAAACATCCGAGTCACGATAGAGAAGTAAATTAACCCTAATATCACATGACTTTGCAAAAAATCACTTACATGGACCCTTAAGAATTAGGAGGACTTAATTATAATAAAAGTAAGCCAGCTGAAAATTCAAGCTTTACCTTAACGAGTGTCGGTTCATTGAGGATCGTTTCCTACTTTATAAGCTTTGGATTTCAGTGGATTTACGAAAACGTGAAGATAGGTTCTCACTCAATAAGAATAGTTTTTCCAGTTTTCTCGAATAAACTTAATTTTTTCCCAGGCCCCTGACCGATTAAACAGTGAGTCCATAGTGATTATCTGTTAATTTCGTACAAATCGATCTAGAACATAGGTTCTCAACGGGGGCGATCCACCAGTGGCAAATGGGGGTAGTTGAGTCCAGAGGGGCGGTCAAATAAATAATTTATTATATTTAGTTTTTTTATAATTCTTTATTTTTAATATTTTAATATTTCATATAAAATTACCTAACAATTATGGATTAGAGGGCGTTGAAATTTTTGTTCTCTTCTAAATGGGGCGATGGTCCAGAAAAGGTTGAGAATCACTGATCTAGAGTCTAGGACAGGGGTATCAAGCCTTTTGGCTTACACGAGCCACATTTGAAGAAAAAAATTGTGCTCGGACCGGGGATAAAATATTAGCTATAATTCTATTGATATTAGTTATTCAAAATATGTAGATAGTTAATAATGTAGAAATAGGAACTTTATTATTTTTTTAGTGAGCTTTTAATTTTACTTTAGGTAAATTTGAAAAAAGCTTCTCGAATCTGTAAATTTTTTTCTAGAAAATCTTATACTCTATAAATATTATTTGAACAATTTTTTTTATCATCAATAGATAACTGAGATATTTACATAAAACTGATTTGTTAAACGTTTTTCAGGCTATGAAATTTTCACTACATACTATATATAAATGAAAATTTACATAGGCATAATATTGAATTCACTTGAATTTTTTTCCTTTTTCTCTATGTGTATATTAATGGTTGAATGACGAAAGTAGGGGCGGGATTTCAGAAGATAATGTTTAGTGATTTCATGCTCATCGATGTTTTTATTCTTTGTTTCAATTTACCGACGTATAACACAATATAGTAATCGAATAGCGCGAAATTCTAAAAATTTCAAATTTTCAAATGAGATGCGTCACCTCTTCGCGTTGTCCGATCGATATCAAATTTTGTACAAATTATTTTCTTACCTAGCCTCCTAATTTGAGCCCATGTCCCCAAAACTTTTTCAGAAAAAAAATTTCACCAGGTATAACTGAGATTCACACTTGTACAACCATAAGTCTCAGAGCTACGAAATTTGAAACTTAAGCTCGATATTCTTTTTGATATTCACACTAGTTTTTGAGCTAGAGCGTACACAAAATTTGGTAATGTACTATCGTACGAACTAACAAATATTTTGACAAAATTGCATTAATATCTCGTAATATATAATTTTTTTGATGTTCACTCATTTTTTTTTAAATTTATTTATTGTCACCGGGAACAAAGCCCATTTAGACAGCACATAAGTAAAGTGCTAGTAGGGTTAGTGAGGGAGCCGAGTTTTTAGCCGATAGAAATTTTTATTTGCCAGCCAGGATCGAAACAGGCCTTCCGCTCCAACATTGTCATAAACGATCGATGCCGAAGCGGGGCTAGCGCGTTAGCCAGCTCGGCTAACCCGACTCCCAATGTTCACTCATAAGTCATAAGAAATTTTTTGTAAATCAAAAGGCCATGGTTTGGCTCCATTTTTTTTTTTTTATCTAAATAGTCTCACCCGTTTTTGAGATATTTCGAAAAAACGAAGCAAAATAAAACACTTTTTTCATGGAATCATGTTACTTGACTATAATACACTGTATGGTAAAGTAAAAACACTCAAATGTTTTCATTAATAATATTTCCATAATTCATATACTTAAATATTTTTATATATTCAAAAATGATAGAATAATGGAAATATAAAACCAAAGCTTAATTATGTAACTCATTAGAATTAATGAATGATCCTATCCTATTATTTTCAAATAATATTTCATATTATAAATGATTAAAATATAAAAATTAATTAAAACAATAAATATTATATAAATAATATAAAATAAAAAAATACAATTATTTACTGTTTATTTATTATTTTTGTTTTTGTTATGTATGGTTATTTTTTATTGTTATTCTTCTCCATCCATTTGTATGCTAAAGCCAAAAACAAATAAAATTTATTATTATAATAAATAAAACATTTCATTTAATATTGGTAAACAGTGATTGAAGATAATTTGAATTTTTTTTTGAAAATCATTTCATAAATAATATATCTACTTGCTTTTATTTAATCAAATGATCTTTCTTAAAATTTCGGAAAAACTACCATGCTATTTGCCGAAGTAAATAAGGCTAATGCCAAAGCCAAGAGAACGTAGCTTATTTGAAAGAAAAGAAAACAGAGGCTCAGGAACAAAACTAATATCGCTGAACGAGCGGATGGTCATTAGACCATCCAATTCCGAAGAGGAGAAACCTTTAACCTTCAGTTTCAACTTGGAGCAAAATTGAACTCTGGCTTGTTTCAAAGTAGACAACACTTTACACACAAACAGGATTTTCATATATTCTCTATTTAATTTTACTTTATCCGAATAAAGTCTTTTTGAAATTAAAGTTCTGTAAATAAAATGGTTTTATTATTTATACAAAAAGTAAACAGTAATAATTGAATTTTATAGCAATACACAAGATACACGCTTATATATATGATGAATTCTTTAAGCTTTAGGGGAAATTTCACTCCGTATTCATTGAAAATACTAATATTTGAAGTTAATGAAATACAATAGCCTAAAAAACTCATTAAATATAGGATGGACAACAGAACAAAAAAAAACAAACAGAAAAATTACAAGACGAGTACAGCACATGAAGAGGATTTTTTTAGAATTTAAACATTTAGTTTTGTCCACACCTCAGGATAAGCTACCGGATATTTTGACTCTTTGATTGCTAACTTAATCAGCCAACTGTAAGATAAGTGTGTTACAACCATCTAAAATTAAAGCCAAAATGACCACTCTAACAGCTATTTTAGCTTTAGCACTAAAATTGACTCCAGTCATGCGATAAATGGACCCTTTTAAATCGAAATTTTGAAAATTACTCTTTTTTTTATTATATCGATAATTTGATTTTTGATTTCAAAATATCACTATTAGAGATTCTACATAATTATATTAACTTTGGCTATAAGATTAGAAATCAAAAGTGATATTTTTATTTTATTTTCATCATTCTGCTCTAACTTGAAAAAAAAATCTGTATCAGAAATCTGACAACCGATGTTACAGAGAGTTTATCATTTATTTTTTTAAGAAAATTCCTCTCAGTATGGCTAGTTATATTAGACTTCGCCTGCCTCTCGGGTTTACCGAATAATTGTGGCAATTATTTGAGAGACAGTGAGCGTCATGAAGTATCATTGTCGTCGTAGCAATGTTCAGAATTTGAACACAAAATCTAGGGTCTGTTTGTCACCCACAGTTAACTTGTCTCCAGGTCAACTCCGTAGAGGCAAAATAGCTGCGTAGGTTACTGACATTTTTTGCTCTATATTTGTGTTTGTGCACAGATTTGACAGTTTGCTGATTTAGATATCATTTCGACAGTTTGAACGGTGGAGTAAATACTTCATTAATTAATTAATTTGTCAAAATATACTTATGGAAGTTATCAAATTTTGAGTATGCTCTAAAAACCAATAAAAGTATCAAATGTGAGTAATCCGTTAACCAAGTAACGGGTATCCGAATAACCGGTTTTTTAGTTTTATATAAAATAAGTTTGAAAAATCCGAAAATCATTAATGGAAAATACGGTTTTGATTGCTACTACTTTACATTATTAAGGGACAAAAAAATATAAAAAGCAAACAAAAAAAAACTATTTATTAACCAGTAAATTTTTCTCATCTATATTTGTTCCATGCATGACCTTCTTGTTTCAAAAGTAAAAATTCTTCTGTTTACATTCCTCAAGCGTTACTTGAAAATTAGTTGGTTCTCATTTTTTTATCCCGCGGGACTTTACAAAGCATTTTTGAAACATTAGAGAATGTTAATTAGTCTTAAAAAGAAAGCGAAAACATCATAAAGTCCATTCATTGTTTTTTCATGTCGAATAATTCATTATAATGCATCACATTGCAAATTATCACATTGTTATTAATTTTCCTACATTTTCTTTACTTCATTCAACTTCTACTCTTTTTTTAATGTAACTTAATCCTTACAACTTGGTCTCTATTTACTTTTAATTAATTAGTTAATTTTGCTTTTAAAGCTTTTTTAAACAAAATCTGATTCATACATCGTTGATCCAAGTCTCGTGTATTTTTTGCTCTTTTTAGCCAAACATTGTTTTTTTGTTTTGTTAATCTTGAAAGTTTATTTATAAGATTAACCATAGTATTATATAATTATTTTTTTCTCTCGCCCATTTACCCCGTTCATGGGAGCATTAAGATTAGAGACGAAAAATTAATGGTACAACATTAGGATTATTGGCTGGTAAAAACGAGCATTAGAACGGCGCATTTATTATTTAATTTACCAGGAAAATTATGAATTTATCTTAATTTTCGAAAAGTGATAGTTAACTGCGAGTCTTTGTGGCCTAAATATATCCCAATTAGGGATTAAATTTTTTGTTTCACTCAGTTCTACACCGAAAAGAGCTCACAATAAAACTTTTGCCCACATTATGCATGCAGCAACGACATCTTGAAAAGTTTACAACTATAAATTTGAACGCATCATATGAATAAATCTGTATTATGTTTCAAGTTTGAAAATGCTAAAAGTTACCTCTGGCTTAAAGTATTAATATCAGGTATACTTACTATAAGCAAAATTATTTTCAAAAATAAATCTCTCTTGCTTCCTATGAGAAATATTTTATTTTCAGAGAAAAAATTTCCATTGACTAGCTGGAATTAAGTATTAATTATAAAATATTTCTAAAATTAGACTTAAAAATCAATCCTGGGAATTTTTATTCACTCATTGCACAGAATGAAAATAAAATAAAATTAAATTGAAAGTTTTTGTGGCGAGTGTACTATAGCAGAATTTTTCTATATTGAAGGAGACAATAAAAGAGTGTGTCTTCTGCTGGAATTATAAATTTTATTTATAACGAGACTATAGTTTCGAGGGCTTTGCCCTCTTTATCAGACTATTACTATTGATTCTGATAAATTGTATTTATAATTACAGCAGAAGACACTCTTTTATTGTATCCTTCAAAATAAAATTAGATAACATTTAGGGCAAGCGGTGTAGGTTTATAGTAAAACATATTTAAAAATTATAAAGGGTTGGAATTAGTGGTGTTTCAGAAAATAAAAATTGAAATAAAGTTTGAGTTTAATGGATACCGTATATATTTTGGGTTTTTTAGCCCATCATCAGGAGTTTAGAAAAAACTGAAGAAAAGATACAGTGTTCGATTTTATATACTAGTTGTGATTAATGGGTTGAAAGGAATATACGTACGGGAGGAGGTAGGCGAGCCAATGGGTGTTGAATTATTTGTATGAACAATTTTTGAGATTTGAGGGGGTCAGGTATTTTGTGTGTGGTTGGGATTAATTTATAAAGAGTTCTAGAAATATCTATTGAGCCTATGAAATAAAGGATTCGAAATATGTAAATGGAGACAAAATAGATAGTTTTGTAAGATGTGTTGAGTATCGTTTATGAAAACATCAAACATTAAAATGCTGTATTTTTTCTTCACATAAAAATAAAGAAATGCTGTAGCGTTATGCTTGCTCCCTTTGGTCTTATTTTACTGAGTATGGTTCACTAGTTAAGTTATATCGCGATATCGGCTTTGAAACACTGATCTAAAACAAAAATACCGCTTTAAAAGTGACTGGCGTCAAAGTTTCAAAATTAATTCATTTACATATCGTCACTGTTATATCAAAATATCGTATGTCAAAATTAACAAAATATTTTATTAAAACAAAAAAAAACACTTGTATTTGTTAGCTACATCTGCTCTCAAATTGTTGTATGTTATCATTATCAGGTGATTGAACTCAAGTTACAGATTAAAAACAAAACGCCAGAGGTAACAAGATTTAGGGTTAATACAAAATGAAAACAGAGCTACTAAAAAGTGTAGATTTTACATGACATTTTGATATAACAGCGATGATATAACTGTGGAATCGCTAAAGAGCATTGTTTATCTCAACTTAAAGATGACCCATTTCAAGACTTTAACCTTTAATAGTTATGGAATTCATTATAAAAAATTGAGAGTTTGTCTGGTTACAATATCACATAATAAAAGAAAAAAGAAAACGAAGCCTAGACAAGTGAATAAAAACAAGACCAAGAACTGACGTAAAGGGTTGGATACGTTGCGTGAAATAATAAAGTGGAGGATGGAACATGGAAGAGGCGCCCAATTAGACACCCAAGTCCTGATGCGCGTGTTGAAGAGGGTACGACTGAGCTCTCGACCGACGCCTTGCATTAATTCCAATTTTATTTACTCATATATATATATAGTATTTAATCATTAAATTTCTATTCTTAAAAAGAGAAGAAGCATTTCTTCCAAATTGTTTCCAATCAGAATGAAAGAGTGATTGTCATTTTAGAGATATGCTTAATGATGAGATTAATGAGACCAGTTAAATTTAAGCAAGACTAATAAAAATAAAAAAATAGTAAACAATTTAGAAAAAATGAATGTTAGAAAATCGTGTATTTCACACAAATGAAGTTTTTGAAGGGATTGTTGATTTTATCTCGTCAGAACAAACTTCCATAGTAGTATCTATAAATAAACTGATTTGCCAACCACATGACTTTACCATACACCTGGGTCCTCTCTTATATTTAATACCTATTGAATTAAAATAATTTATAATTATTTACGAAAGATCCCACCTCTTAATTTTGGGTCCATTATCTATTACTAATATCTCCTTTTAATTATGAGATTATTTTATTAGAAATATCAGCTTTCTTCGATTTTTGTTTGAAAATATCTTTAACCCCGCGCCTCCCCTTTTTTTGGTCATTATCAATCAATTTCACATAGTGAGTCATTTTCATAAGGTTATATAAGATGGATATGCGAAATTTTGTACAAATCGATTAAAGGGTATTAAACTTTAGTTTTATTTTTTAATCCCCCCTACCCAATTTTGGCCCCTGAAGAAAATAATAACTCTCTTTTTTATTATACATAGGTTCATTTTATAGTATATTTCATTTTTCTTGTTTTTTTTAGTTTGAAAATCTTATAATTTAAATTTTTACTCCACCCGCCCCACCTTAATTTTGGGTTTGAATTCAACCAAAATCTAATCAGCTCTTAATCTCAATTCACAAAAACTCAGTGTGAAATTTCGTTTTGATATTCACACTACTTTTTGAGATACAAAAATTTGGTTACGCACTAACCTACTAACTAACGTACTAACAGACATGACAAAATAATTAATATCTCGAAAAATATAATTTTTTCGATGTTCACTGATTAGGAATTTTCTTTTAGACCGAAATGCCATGGTTTCGAACAATTTTTTTGATCAAAATAGTATAAGCCATTTTTGAGATAGTTCAAAAAAACGAAGCAAAAAAACCAATTTTTCCATGAACGATTACAATACTTGACCATACCCTGTAAAGTAAAGTAAAAAATAATTTTTAAGAAAAAAATAAAACCGACTTCAAAAAATTAAATGCAACAAATAAAATACACTAAAAGGTATAAAACAATTATTATCTTATTTAGTTACAACTAAACGACGAAATATTAACATGAAATTACTTTTTGAAGTCGGTACCAAACAAACTATACCTATAAGCGAGCATACCCTCAAACGAACTAAGTAAGATCCGTTGAGTGCGATTCATAAAAGGTATATGTTTGGCACCGACTTCAAAAAGTAATTTCATGTTAATATTTCGTCGTTTAGTTGTAACTATTATAAATAAGATAATAATTATTTTATACCTTTTAGTGTATTTTATTTGTTGCATTTAATTTTTTGAAGTCGGTTTTATTTTTTTCTTAAAAATTATTGTTATTTTTCTCTTTTTAGTGATGTTATTAATAGTGATCATATCATCAGAACTTGACCAAATTAATATGACACCACCCCTAAGATACCCCCTTTCGAATAAAAAAAGAATCATCGAAATCGGTTCATAAACAAAGAAGTTAGGCCTAAACAAACCTAACAAAAAAGATCTAATACCTATGAAAAAAAATGGGACCAATCGGAAGGTGAGACTGAAATTTTAAACTATAAGTGACAAATGTTTCACTATACAACCACACCGCATATCCTTTGAATTTAATTTCTCTGGTGCTGTTGTCTCCGACAATAGAGGAGATTTTTCGATTTTGTGATATTTGATCTCAATGATATCAATTTAAAAAATTAAATAACGAATTACATAATTTTTAAATAAAAAAATAAAAATAAATAAAACCGACTTCAAAATAAACTGCAACGGATCGTTGCTAAACTTTATCCAAATTCATTTGAAATATTAATATGTTTGTTCCTTTATTATTAATCAGAAATCACTTGCAATTTGTAGTTCATGTTGACATTAATTAAAAATAATTCTCATTTAATAATCGAGGAATAACCATTCTACATTGGATTTTTGACATTTCGGTTATTATTGTAACCATTGCTGAAGACATGGAGGAATCGACTTAAAATCAAAAATAGCCATCGATTCTCATCTAATACTTGAGGAATAACAATTCTACATTAGGTTTTTGACGTTTCGATTATTATTGGTAACCATTGCTGAAGACATGGAGGAATCGACTTAAAAATCAAAAATAACGATCGATTCTCATCTAATACTAGAGGAATAAACCTTATTGCATTCCATTTATGATGTTTTGACTATTAATGGCAACCTCTACTGAAAACGTGGAAGAATCGACTTAAAAATCAAAAAGACTAAATTCTTTTATGGCAAACAACTCAAACTTGCTAGCTTATATAGTTTGTTTAGCACCGACTTCAAAAAGTGATTTCATGTAAATATTTCGTCGTTTAGTTGTAACTAAATTAGATAATTATTTGATACCTTTTAGTGCATTTTATTTTATTTTTGACTTTTATTATTTTATTTGTTGCATTAAATTTTTTTGAAGTCGGTTTTATTTTTTTTTATAAAAATAATTTTTTTTTTTCTCTTTTTAGTGATGTTATTAATAGTGACTTAATATAATACCTTACATGCATCTCGTAAGAGGAAGGGTCGGGCGAATGAATCAGAAAATTATAATAAAATTAAATTCATAAATATAGAAATTTAATTGAAAAGTTTTTGTTTTGCCGAGAGTAGCAGAGTTGTTGATTCACAAAGATATATCATCTCGATATATATGTGTGTATGTTTATTTGCATCAAGCAGAGGACAACCTCTTTGTTTCTCTTTGTGAATATAGAAATTCTCTAGAAACTTTTGCGGGTTTCAAATGAACATTTTAGATTGATTTTTTATAAAAGATTTCATTTATTATAATTTCGATTATTTGCTCATAAGAATTTCATATTTACGTTAATTCGTCATTAATAATATCATCAGAACTTGTCCAAATTAATATGGGACACTCCTAAGGTACCCTCTTTCTAATATAAAAAGAATCATCGAAATCGGTTCATAGACAAAGAAGTTATGCCTAAACAAACATAGCAATAAAGGTCCAATACCAATAAAAAAAACGGGACTAATTGGAAACTAGACTGAACCCAACGCAAAAAATATCATCAAAATCTGTTCACAATTGGCGAAGATATCAGATAACATAGACACAAAAAAAAATTCAGTCGAATGTGAGAACCTACTCCTTTTTTGAAGTCGGTTAAAAATATAAATGATTTTCATGTTCTAACAAGTTTAAAATTTCTAATTACAAATATTATTAGCATCTTAAATTTCAATCACTTGTAACTAATATTACAATGAACCTAAAAGAAATTCAATACATAACGTTATGTTTTGCTGTAAATAAATAACAAAAACAGTCTAATTTAAAAGATTCTCGAAATAATTTCTAATATCAAATTTATAAATTGTAATACCGAATATTATATTTAATCATCAAAATATAATGAGAGATATTATCTCGAGAGGTGGAATGAAAATTAATTATGCGAGATGTTAAATAAAATTGTATTCTCACTCTCATCCTCCACCATACAATGAATATATTCCAGAGAGTCTATTATTTGATCTAACCCCTTCAAACTGTTGGGATTGACAAGGGTGAAGTTGTTCATGCATATTCAATGACATATTACAGGTGGAATGAAAACATTTTCTTACTCAGCTTTTTGTGATACTTTTTTACTTTATTTCTATTGCATTTATAAAACTCAATTAATATTGCACTGAATTTAAATGCATCAAATATATATATATGTTAACATTTAAATGTGTTTGTTTAGATTCCCCAAAGAATCAGACAGATGAGAATTGTAGTAAATATATATATATATATATATATATATATATATATATTTTACAATGATATTGATACAAGAAGAAGTTGCACCAAGAAGGTACAACCTCTGTAGTCCGTGGTGGACCCTTGTATCGTGAAGATAAGGAGAGATTTAGGGATTGGGTAGCAGTCGAAGGTATCTGTGGATGCTGGTCTTGAAAGATTGAAGGTTATAAGTTGGAAAGACGGTCGGGGGAAAAGAGTTCCAGTCTCTAAAGGTCATAGGGATAAATGAATTGGTGAATGAGTTTGTTCGATTAGTATCTAGTTTAAGCGCGTAGGGGTGTTGAATTTTTGAAAATCGTGTATTTCGCGCAAATGAAGCCTTTGGTGGCATTATCGATTTTATTTCGTCAGAACAAATGTCATGGTAATATCTATAAAAAAGGGAAAGGGCGGAGACAGATCTACGATGGGCTAGGGAGTCGAGAGTGTCAGTTAATTTAGGGTCGCCTATCAGTCTGATAGCTCGCCTCTGAATTGCATCTAATTATTATTCTATATTCTATCTATTATTCTATAGACAAAATCAATCAGCTTGATAAGCTCGATGAGTTCCCCAAGTGACCGGACTATTTTGCAATTTTTCCTTATTAATATTGTTTGAATTATAATTTTAAGAATATTTTTTATTTTATCATACAGGGGTGTATGTAATCGTACATGAATTTTTTTTTATTTGTAGATTAGAAATATTTCAAAAACAGATTAAATTATATTAATAAACAAAATTTCGGTTTAATGCTGTGAATATGGAAACATTTAAATTTTAAGAAAAATTAAAAACTTTTAGTGTATGTGTGTGAGTATGTTACGAAATTGACACCCTCGGCACAAAAACTTTCAATTGAATTTAAATAAATTAATAGAAGTATATTCAGTGCAAACTACCTAAAATTTAAATTTTAAGCCTGAAGCAATACTTTTTTTAGAAAAAGTGCAAGCAGAGCCCCTATTGATCTTGAAAAACCATTGCATTGGCGAAGAAAAGAAGAAAGTGATCAAATGGAAGGATATTGACACGTCTGTGCGCCCTTTAACTTATTTTTTGTAAGTGAAAGTAATAATATATTAGTTTATGTTTATAAATTATGATAAATAATCATTTTAATCGAGAATCAAATCACGGAAATAAAAATTAGTATATTGTTGTATATTATCATGTCACAAACCTCGTACATGAACATAATAATAATTCCAAATCGAGATCGTCGATACTTTTATCCCTTGTCGCGAAATCTAATTAACCTCCCATGTTCCAATATTGATTGCTTGACTATTTTGTCAAATCTATTTATAAATGAGAGCATAACAAAATTAGGCCCCGGCACAATGAAATCCGTTATTCGAGAAGTTTATATAGATAAAACGAAATTAGATTGAGATATATGAGAGATAATTATTTTCAATTAACCAGCCGATTAATCGGAAATGAAACTAAAAGATAGTTAATCTCACTGTTATTGACAAAGCAGCCTATTTTTACTCTTGTAGCGAACACAGCTCTTGCTTAATTTGTGTGATTTTTCCTCAAGTACTCAATAAAGTTTATTGTAGTTTCGTATAAGAAAAATTACTTTTAATAAATGAGTAAAATGGCTAAATTATATAAATTTACTTACTAGCCAACCCCCACCCCTGGGTGTTGGGCCATTTGGTGACGCGCTGACCAGTATAGATGGGCCAATTTGCTTATCCATCTTGAAGTCAGCGCGTTTGGAGGCGAGTCCTTTTTGACCGTTTAGAGTTATGCAGGGGGCACCGCGAGCAGGCGGTCAACTTCACCCCCCCCGTTAAATTATATAAATAAGTCCAGAATATTAATTTAACCCTAATAGAATAAATTTTTTCATAGGAATGGTTTTCATTGCCTTCCTCTTTGTTCTTTGCTTGCATTTTCGACAAAAATGAAAATTCTTCTAACTAAGGCGAGATTCGATCTTGAAAACTTATAAGTTATCTCCAAAGTACGTTTAGCTATGTCCTAAAAAGTAGAATGAGACATTCAAACTAAGTCTTTTGAGGTACCTCCAAAATAGATTCAGATACGCCCAAAAGATGAAGAAGGATATTCTTTGAATGAACATCTAAACAACGTACTTTGAGTTAAATATAAAACACGTACAATAAGTTTGAAATACGTAGTTGGATGTATTTCTTACGTTCTTTTATTTTCGTACTAAAGACATTTCCCTAAATCCCTATGGACCAAAAGTGTACGTCTCTCCTACATTGTGCTGTCAAATCACTAAGTATGAATATGGCCTGAATTAAGTTTTGAGATCAACCCTTCGCCCCCTAAAAGCGGTGACTTTGATTGTGAAAATTTTTATTTAAAAATAATCAGGGAACCAATTCTAATACAATCATCCAATATTAACCAAAAATTAATTAATTGCCCTAAAAATAAATACCAAATTGTTATGAGCACTAGATGAATACATGACTCACATAAGAACCACTCTGGAAAAACACAATCCGCGTGAGTGGAGTACAATTTGAAAAGACACTCCGCGTTTCAAAAGGTTGTGTAATTAGTAGAAGGCGCGAGAGTAGATTTGGTGCTTGAGCTGCTGCTTCCGCTTTTCTCTTATTATGCTGTTTTTCATCGAAGTAGAAGGGTCTTGAAACGACGTCCTAGAGAAACGAAACAAAGAACCACTCTACATTCGAAATGCCACTATGTCAATTAGATAAATGTGGAACATTTTGTTACAATCTTCTTTTGATTGTTTGAAATTATTTTCAAGAAACATACTCAAATAATTCTTCAAACTAGCAAATGAAAAATAATATATCTATTTAAACTAAAAATTTAGATTCCTAATTAATTTTATCCACTTTGTTAGGAGGTATACCAAGGTGGCCCTAGTATTGAAATTATGCAAAAGAAAAAAATATTTTCTCATTGTGCTTAAAAATATCTGAAACAAAATTATTCTGTGGACAAAATTATATTCAAACATGATTTTTTTCTTTGAATGTATCTCAGAAAGTTCTTTCTTGTGCCAAAAAGTTTATATTTTTAATATGAAGAACTATTTAGATTTATCTTCAGTTACAAAGAATATCATTTTTTGGTTGATTTTATTGAAATTTTAAGGCCATCTCTATTCACTATTTTTTCTTTAATAAGATCGAATTCAAGATGGGGCACCAAGAAGATGCAGCCCCTATGGTTCTCAAAAGATCCTTGCATTAACCAATAGAAGGAGAAATTGACCAAATTGACTTGGATTTTTAGAAAAAAAGCTTACGACTCATTATGGCTTAAAATTAATAACTAAGACCTCAAGTAGAATTCTCTGTACAATCTATAGATCTCCCAATGATAGAAAATTTAAAGAATTTTTCGATTATCTCGGCAATTGTGTGAATGTAATTCTTTCACGTTTTCCAAATTCTGAAGTCTCTTTCCTAGGTGACTTCAATGTACACAATAAGGACTGGTTGACATTTTCCAGATCCAACACCTCTGAAGACAACGCTGCTCACATATTTGCAACTTCATATGACTTAACCCAAATTATAGATCGCCCCACTAGGATTCCGGACAACACAAACGACACCCCATATCTCCTCGAACTTTTTCTGTCATCTGCCCCTTCTCAATTCTCTTTTAGTATCTCCGCACCTCTGGGTAACTCAGACCTCAACTTAATTAAAATAAAATCACATATCGACTTAGTAAAACCCGCTCTATCCTGCCCAAAGCCCAGAGAAATAAGGCTTTTTCTTAAAGCCAACTGGGATGAAATGCGTAACTTCTTCAGCTCTTTCCCATGGAATGATTGCTGTTTCAGAAACAAAAATGCCACCGAATGTGCCTCTGCATTCTCCGAAGTGATTCAAATGGGCATCGAGTTATATGTCCCTTTAAAACGGGTAATTGGAAAACAGGACTCCAAGCCCTGGTTCAATAAGTCTTGCTCCGAAGCAGTCAAACAAAAAAATCATGCTTTCTATAATTGGTCTTCGACACCATCAGAGTACAATCGCGTTCTCCTCAGAAAAGCCCGCGCCCACTGTAAAAAAACAATCGATAATGCGATGAAGTCCTTCATTCAGAAAAAGGCTGACAGGCTAGAAGCTTGCCCCAGCAGTTCAAACCAATTCTGGTTCCTTAATAAGTATGTAAAAAGAAATTTTACAAACTCATCATTTCCCCCTCTCAATCTCTCCGACAACTCGATAGCCATTGACGCCTCCGACAAAGCCGAAGCTTTTGCCTCATATTTCGCGTCCAACTCAAACCTGGACGACAAAGGGCTTGAACCACCCACATACCCCCCCAGTACTAATATAATGTCAGATACTGTATTCAGGATACCAGCAATTCTAAAGATCATCCGGAATCTAAAGAACAACTCTTCTGCTGGCCCCGACGATATCCCTGCCATTCTCATTAAAAAAATGCGCCCCTGAACTTGCTCCTATGCTATCCAAATTATACAATCTCTCCTATAGCTCTAGAATATTTCCGGAAGCCTGGAAACTATCCAGAATCCAACCAATTAAGAAAAAAGGCGATTCTTCCAACATAAAAAACTATCGACCCATAGCAATCACTTCTGTCTTATCCAAAATCATGGAAAAGGCCATCACCGAGCAAGTTCTACGACACTTAGAGTCAAATAAATTTATCCACGATGGGCAATACGGTTTCAGGCAATCCCGGTCGACTGGTGACATCCTAGCATATGTAACTCATATCTGGAACAAAACCCTGGAGGCCGGGAATGAGACCCTCGCGGTAGCTTTAGACATTTCAAAAGCCTTCGATATGGTCTGGCACAAAAATCTTCTTGCCAAATTGACCTCCGTCGGCCTTGCACCGAAACTCTGTAAGTTGCTCGAAAGTATTCTTTCAGACCGTAGTATTAAGGTTGTCATCGATGGAATATCATCTTCCCCCTTCCATACCAACGCTGGAGTTCCTAAGGGATCGGTTATCTCCCCCTACGTTTTTTCTTATCTATATCAACGACCTTCTAAACTTGCCCTCCAATCTGGTACATTGTTACGCAGATGACAGGACCCTACATAATGCCCCTGCATCGCATAAAAACCGTGCAGACATTGCCTCTTCAATTAATTTAGACTTATGCAAACTTAAAAACTTGGGATCCCAAAACTTAGTTAACTTCAATGCAGGGAAAACTCAGTGTTGCCTTATTTCTAGGCGCGTCGACAGAAACCTCACAAACATATCATTCGACTCAAACTCACTAGAATTCAGGGATAAAATTTCAATGCTAGGCGTAACTCTAGGGTCTGACCTTTCATGGAATGACCATATCTCAACCACTGCTAAAGCTGCAGCGCGTAAGCTTGGTCTCCTATTTAGGTCTAGACGCTGTTATACCCCCAGTCAACTTCTTATACTGTATAAGGCTCAAATTCGTCCCTGTCTCGAATATGGCTCTCATCTGTGGAGGGGTGCCTCCAAGCATTCTCTTGCTACACTGGATGCAATTCAGAAGCGAGGAATTAAACTGATAGGAGACCCGGCTCTAACCAACTCACTCAACTCCCTGGCTCACCGAAGAACCGTTTCTGCCCTTTCCCTGTACTACAGATACTATCACGGTGTCTGTTCAGTCGAGCTGAAATAAATTATCCCCCCTAATGCCCTCTTTACGAGAAACACGCGGTTTTCTAACGCTCAGCACCCCTTCGCTGTCAAATTGGGAAAAAATCGAACAAGCGCTTTCGCCAACCCTTTTATTCCTATGACCTCCAGAGACTGGAACTCGCTCCCAGCCACCGTCTTCCCCGCGACTTATAACCTTCAGCTGTTTAAGACCCGTATTCACAGAAACATCCGATCCCTAACCATCCCATAAAAACCCTTCTTCTTCTTCTTTTCACAATGGAGGGGCCAATCCAGACCTTTGGGGGATGCACCTTTTTGGTGTAACTCCTTCTCTCATCATTTTCATTAAAAAAGAGTAAACTACTTGGTAGGTTTCACATAAATAAGAGACTGGAACTCGCTCCCAGCCACCTTCTTTCCCGCGACTTATAACCTTCAGCTATTTAAGACCCGTATCCACAGATACCTTCGACCCCCGCCCAATCCATAAAATTCTTTCTTCTTCTTTTCACGATGGAGGGGCCAACCCAGGCCTTTAGGGTTTGCACCTTTTATGGTGTAACTCCTTCTCTCATCATTATCATAAAAAAAAGCGAAAGGGTGGAGCCGTAGGTGTCTGTGCACCCGGATCTTGAAGGTTTGAAGGCTATAAGTGTCGGAAATACCAAAAAAGAAAGTTGCATTTTCTTCGGTTCTTGTGGACAAACGTATTGGTGAATGAAGTAATCAGCACTTATTCAATTTAATTCTATTTAAAACGATTTTTATACCTATGTGATAAAAAAAATTATTTTATGGTAAGACAAACTGACAGACAAACATTGTAGCGAGACTAATAAGGTCCCGTTTTAAATTTTAAGAGAAACTCTAAAATATGATAATAAGTATTGAGTTACAAGATTAGTAACAAAGAAGATTAAATTTAAAGTTTTTGTGCCGAGGGTAGCAGAATTTGTATATATTGAAGGAGACATCGTTATAAATAAATAAAATTTATAATTCCAACAGAAGACACACTCTTTTATTGTCTCCTTCAACAAAGAAGATCTTGGGGGTTTAATTAAATTCAATATTAGGTAAAGAACTATTAGAGTAGGATTTGAAAGAGAAATAATATAATATCCACTGTAAAAATATTTTTTTCCTCTAAAATTTCATAGAAAAAACTTTTATAGACTACCTATGATTAATTTTATGTGATAATTTTTAATTAATGGGTAAGAATAAATAATAGCCACCCTACGATTGCAAATAAATGGTGGGCATTATCTGATAACTGAGGATTCCACATGAAATAGAGAGTGCCGAATTTTTGACTTGTGAATGTTGAAAATTGTAGAGATAAAAAAATAATTCTAAATCAATTCTATTTTGCTTCCAGATAAATAAATATCGTAAATTGCTACATGATCAATAAAACATCATGATTAAAATCAAGAAATGACTAATTTCACAGGATTTAAATTTTTCAAAAGGGTTTTAATAAAAAACTGAAAAGATATAAAAATACATATATGATATCTATACATTGGTAAATCAAATCAAATAGAATTCGACCAAATACCTAGACTGAGTCAGTCTATCAAGAGACTTCTCGCCACAGCACTTAAAATTGATTCCAGAAATAGATGTCGAAACGTCTTGTATTGAGATGAGATTTTCTGGCAATATAGGAGGTTTCATTCGAAACTTATCTTTTGATAAGTTAAAACTTTTATTACAGTTATGCGTTAACTAGTAACATTCAACGTATAATCAATGATTTTTTTTTTTTTTTTTTTTTTTTATTCTAATGATATTGATGTGAGAAGGAGATACACTTGAAGGTGCATCCCCTAAAGGCCTGTATGGGATGGCCCCTCCATAGTGAAAAGAACAGAGTAGAAGGAAAGAATCCGGGATCACAAGCCAAATCTCAGAAAGTTAGATACAATTCAATTTACTAAGTTTTTTATGGTCTTCGAGCAGTGGTAAATTCTCCGTGCGATAAATTAGGTTAAATTTATCTCCCACTTAATTTTTTTCCCAGACCCTATACTTACAGAAAAAATGTCTGGGTATACCCGGAAATCGAACCCGAGACCTCCGGGTTGCCAGACAGACATGCTGACCACTACACCAGGGAGGCTTATAGTTTTAACAATTTCATCGAGAGTGGACAAATCCTTAACATATTTATAATTTTTAAACTAGGATATTTAATGTGGCCACCTTTAATATCAATAGCCCCACATGACTTTGACTCACTATTTTAGAGTCGTTTTTCAGAAACAAAAACCTAAAAAAATCATTGGAGATGTTTTTAGATAAAGACGAAAAACCTAAATATGTTAGTTTTCTTTAGGCCGATTTCACCCGGAATCTTGCTCTGATAACGCGAGCCGAAAAGTAGCTTTAAATTTTAACTTGCATTTAAATGAGATTCACCGTTTTTTAAATAGCTGTGTTTAAATATGTATATGGATCTTTTTTTGAGTATGGGGACCAAAATAAATGTTTTAGAAAAAACTCATATTCTAGCTATTAAGGCTTGCTGTATACTTCTATTTATAGGATTAAAAAAATGAATGTGAAATTTTTAATATACTTATTGGAATTTAAATAATTAAAAAACTCAATTTTCGGAGATGTTATTTCAAAAGTTCACTTATTCACTATGAGTGAAAATAAAAATAATATCGTTCCATCAATCGCATCCATAATAAATAACAATTAAAATAAAAATAGTAGGGAATTGGACAAAAAATAAAAAACAGAGTTTTTATTAAATGAGCCAGATGTTTCCTCGCTTTATTTCGACTTCCTCAGTGGCCCATTTTATCATTCTTTGTCAAAAGACAATTTCAGTAGGACGAAACATCTTTAATTTTTATTTTTTATTATTTCTACAATACATTATTGGCATCAATTACTTAACAATCTTAAATTATAATTTTTTGATTTTTTTGATTTTTAAAAAGAAAAAAAGTTCAAGATTGTTGAGTAATTGAGGCCAAGAATGTATTGCAGAAATAATAAAAAAAGATTAAAGATGTTTCGTCGCATAGTGGAATTGTCTTTTGATACGATGGGCCACTGAGGAAGTCGAAATAAATCGACGAAACGTCTGGTCCATTTAATAAAAACTGTTTTGTTTTGTTTGTTTTTTTATTTATAGTATTGTCCAATTTCCTATTATTCCTGTTCTAATCTTTTGTTTGGAATATCTAAAGAAATTTTTGGTTGAATTTTGCGTAGTATTTTCAATCCACAGTACTTCTAGGAAAGATTGAAAAGAAAGATTCATTCAAATTTGATTAAAAAAATCAATTTATAATTATCATCAAATTTTTTATAGATTTTTTAATAAATTTTGATTTAATAAAAATTTTTCTATATTTTCATTAGACTTTGAATTTGGCTATTTGCAGCTTTTTATCTAAAGGTTCGGCAGAGGATCAGCCTGGGAGTGGGTTCATCTAGGTCGTGGAGTGGCAGCTGTGGCCATCCAAGTTGAACTAATACTGAGATGCCTAATGAATCCCTTGCCACCCCAAACTCCCATTTTGATTCATTTCAAGCCAACTGTTATGCAATCGATAGGTTTCGCTCAGCGACTAAATTAAAATAATTGCATTACTTGTCATGATTCCAATTCCGTTTCAGTTCTCATAATGAAACAATCAAAAACACAAAAATTCTTGCTTTTTTATGAAAACTAAACCACACTATTTAATACTAGTATATTTATTTCTTAATTTATAGTTTACTAAGAAAAGAAAAATTAAAAAGACGAAAAAACTTATAATTTTTTTAGTACTTCTGATTTATTTTTTAGACATGTATGAAATATTTATTGTAACAAGTTGTAAAAAGATCTAAATCTATAAGATTACAAATAGAACTAAGTAATATGTATGTGATTTTCGTGCATCTGGAGCTAGCTTAAGCTATTCGGTAATGTAACATTTCAATATATAGGTTCAAATTGCCGATAGAAACTGACTTTAAATTTCTAAAGATAGATGACTCACAGGGTAGCTAATGGTCGTTAGACCATAATTGCTAATTTCGACACTCAGGTTCAATTCCTGAGGACAACCCTTCTGACATCTAATGAAAAATATAAAACTCGAATTTAGTAGATGTCACTCTGTTGTCATTTCTTTAGTAAAACTCGAACTTGTGACAACAAAATTCGCTCCAGATGCTGATTGACAAACTGATGTATAGTGTGATTACAAGGTATGATGAATTTGGTACATGTAATTTTTGCAATGTTGCAAAAAACATCGATTTTATGTGGTCTGGAATGAACACATTACCTCGGGAGCAACAATACTTGCTGCGTGAAAGCTTAGCTTACTATTTTACGCTCCTTTGACTATAACAAGGCTCCAATTCCTCCGGATCTCGAATATGGCTCTCATATATGTGTGATGAGTAGCATCTTATGCATTTTTTAACACTTTTGATGCAATTTAATTGTGAAAAACTGATGCATAGTGTGCTTACAAGGTATGATGAATTTGGTACATGTAATTTTTGTAATTTTGCAAAAAATCATCGATTTTATGTGGTATTATATGGTCTGAGCAATGCACACATTACCTCGGGATCAACAATACTTGCTGCGTGAAAGCTTAGCTTACTATTTTACGCTCCTTTGACTATAATAAGGCTCCAATTCCTCTGGATCTCGAATATGGCTCTCATATATGAGTGAGGAGTAGTATCATATGCATTCTCTTAACACATTTGATGCAATTTAATTGCGAAAAATAATACTCTTATGAGATTCCTTCTTATCTAGCCCACTTGATTAATTAGTTGGTACATCTCAGAAAAGTCTCCACCCTTTTCCTTTTTTTATACATAATACCTAGGGTTTGTTCTAACAAGATAAAGTTAATAATTTCCCCTAAGATCTTATTTCCGCGAAACAATCTTATAATATCTTATCTTTGACACCGATCAAATCCTTGTAATATTTTCTATTTATTTATAAGTGTTGTAAGATGCAACTCCTTTTTGAAACTTTATCCTAAAAAAAATTGTTTAGGAATATTGTCATATTATGAATGAGATTTGAGATTCAAATTGTATTATAAATATTATCTTTGTACCTGCGAACAGTTCTAATTTTGAAATAAATTCTTCCATTAGCTCAGGCTGCTTCATTTTTTTATCCTACTACTGATCCTGAATTATCATGGGATATAATAGTAAGATGATTGTTTTTATTGTTATTGTTATAATCCTATTATTTGTTTTAGCTGATATTATGTCATAAATCAAAGAAAGGGCATTTCTATTTTGCAATTTCCAATTTTGAGGTTTAGAAATAACCATAACCACAAAAATGGGATTTCAAATTAATAATATGTATATTCATCTGTTCTGACAAAATAATAATAATAATATATTATTATTATAATATCCTTTTGAAAAAGCGCTCAAAGCAGCTTTAAAAGTAGATATGAATTTTTCAAAATCTTCATTATAGATTATGAAGTAATCATTCGAAATCATTAAATTTTAATATACCGATTGGCCTGCCAATTATTATCCCATTCGGAGTATTCGCGATAATTGGAAACCATAATCCTATTCGGAAATAGAATGGCTTCATTTCCTTTTGATGATTGAAATTGAAACTGAAACATCGAATTCAATTTATTATAAAGTTGAAATGAAAATTAATATTTATAAAAATAAACAAATAAATAAATAAAATATTTTTATCGGATATTACATATTATTTGTATATAAAATATTATACGGAGAAGTGTAAATGTAATCATACGCTAATTATTTGTTAATATTATACATATTCATTATCAAATAAATTATTATTGAAGTGTTCGAAATAAAATTGATAAATTAAAATAATAGATTAGTCAAAAATGAAATGAAATAATGTTGAAACATGACAATGGTTATATAGTAGAAAATCAACTAAAGTCAGAATAAGTAAATTTTTCAATAAACAAATTTGAATATTTGTATATGGATTCTTCTCCCTTTTTTAGTAGATTATAGTATTTTAAACTATTTACCAAATAGTTGAATTTTTTAAAAACATTTTATTTTCTATTAATTCAAGTCATGTCCTTATTATAGTGAAAAACTCACTCTTAAAAATTTGTCACTTTTCTTGAAGAAAATATTATACTATTATAGTTTAGTTCTACTGTGTCTGTAAAAAATAACAGAAATTACAAAAATAGCAGATTATCTTAAAAAAATATGTGTGAGCCTCATCCACATAAGCTGACGGGGGAAGTGAAACGTCTTTAGCCCTAGATGTTATTTGTATATAACGGCCAAAAAGTTTATCCCTCAATAAAAAATCACACTCCAGAGACATATCTATTAAGCTTAAAAATTTTTTTGTAAACTTTTAATTATTTTTTGGAGGTGTTATAATTTATTTATTTTTATTTATTTATTTATTTATTTATTTGGCTCAGTTTACATACACAGTTTACATATATATTAATACATATTGAACCTTAACAATATTTATCAATTAAAATTAGAATCAAAATTCAAATTTAACCCTCAGTAAGATTAATCTTGAGTCGAGGGTTAAATTTTAAGAAAAATTAACGGAAAAATTCAAAAACATAAATTTAATAAATTACTTTAAATTAAAGACATAAAAGAACAAAGACAAATTAAAAAGTAAAACAACATAAAATAAAGCAAATTAAAATAAAATAAAATAAAAACGTCATACAAAATCACATTCTTAGAAAGCAAGAATTAATTAAAAAACTCTTTATATGTCCAACATTTCTAAATTGATCATAATTATATCTATACTTTATTGTCATTCTCAGGCCAACAATTTGAGCATGTCTCGAGTATAATTCAGTTTTAATCCTGGGCAAAATTATATTTGTTCTGTTAGATATACGTGTGGGGTAATAATGCAAATTGTAATTCGTACAATTTATTCTATATAAATGAATACAAGCATTCAATAGGAATAATTGTCTTAAATTCAGTACCCTGAACTCATCATATAACGCCAGTGTGGCAAATCTTGGATGCTTTTTTAGTATAATCCTAATAACAATATTCTGAGCAACAGAAAGACCCCTTAAAATGAATTCACTTGTATTCCCCCAGACCAAAACCCCATACAACAGTAAAGACTGACACAAGGAGAAGTAGACCATTCTTAGAACTTCATAAATAAGAATGCCTCTCAGAATCTTAAATTTATAAAAGAGTTTTCTGATACTGCTAGTCAATTTCAAAATATATATATGTTATTTTCAAATATATTATTATTTTATTTAATTTTTAGTTTTTTTTTTTATATTCAGAATTTTGGATTGAAATATTTTTATTTTTATCATAGGTATATCTGTTTATTTTAATTAATAAAGATAAACATAAGGATGTATTAATTAATTTATTTATCTTCCGAGGATCTTAATTCTCTTTTAAAATAGGTGTTGATTTTCTTTGTTTCAAAAAATAATAACACTGTTATATTTTTTTCATTTATTTTTATTTTATTGTTTTATATATCAGGTCGTTTCGACATCTACAGTTATGTCATCATCAGCCTAAAAATAAAACCATCCTTTCATTATTTCCAATATATACTTACTACCTTACAAACAACTCAACACAACACGGAAGATAAATAAATAAATTAATATAAATAAAATTCTCAGATCCAATCTTATAAATAAGGATGTATATTCGGAAAAATTTCTGATAGTAATCATAAGATATATTTAATTTCTATCTTATGGCTCTCAATCAGAGCAGCGTCATTCCTTATGGATCCAAATGTGCGCGTTTTCTTCTTCTTCACTCCTGGTTGCCTAACCTACAGGCAAAAATTATAGATTAAAAGAAAACATCAGTCTTTATTTGGAGGTGCTCATTACTCCATATATAATTATGTATAAAACACAAAGGAGATTACAATCTCAGAAATCTCAGAAATGGGGATTAATCACTAACAATTAAAAATATAATTTACATTTTTTATTTGATTTCAATTAAAATAACTAAACGTACAAAGCGCAAATCGAATTTTATTCTATAAAATATATTTTATTGCATTTTTTTCAATTAAGGTAGTTCTTTCACAAATGCAAAAATTCTTTTCAAGAAGTTTTTGAAACATGGAATATAAGTCATTAAAAGCATAATACACATACTGTTAAAATTTGATGACGATTTACCACACCAAACATGAAATAATTGCAATTAAAAATGACATAATTTACATAGGGTAGATAGGGATTGGGTCGGGATATGATCATTATTTTATTTTTTTTTCATTGAAGGACTTTCACCATCTTGATGAAAAACTAGTATTTGTTAGAATAATATATTCGGAGTAACTTAA
This sequence comes from Forficula auricularia, assembly GCA_024734495.1. Lineage (NCBI taxonomy): Eukaryota > Metazoa > Arthropoda > Insecta > Dermaptera > Forficulidae > Forficula > Forficula auricularia. The sequence goes on from JALMQS010000075.1 coordinate 17,924,496, forward strand.
AAAAAATTGAAATTATTTACCACGTAGTATTGATAAAAAAAAATTAGGCGATTATTTATAGTGGAGTGGATATAAGATCAATGGCTTGGAAACGATCCGGCAAGTATGTGTGTATCCATATAGAGATTTCGTAGTGTGAGTGTACAGTCACGTTAAAAAAGCATAACCTAAAATTTTAGTTCCGTTCATATTTATAGAGTGGTTACGAGGCTAAAACTTTTTGTGTGGATTGTCGCGAAAGGACCTCCTTTAAATAGACAACTTAAAATATATAAACATACCTACTTAAAATATACCTGTTATATCTTAAGTTGTAAATGAAACATTCAATGCAAAGGTGCTCACTACTCATACGCAGAAAACAAATATACTATTGTATAAAGCAATTTGAGCAGCAAAAGTTAAATACTGTAATCAATAATAACTATTGTATAAGTTAAAGATGAAGGTCAATCCTTTGAAATTATGTATAATAGTCACTATCAAATTATACATACATATTATATATTTATATATAAGTATATGTTAATTTGTATCAAGCACAGGACACCCTCAATGATTTCCTGTTGAAGATAGCATATTTTGTTAAATTTGTTCATATATGTGATATGATTGAAGCAAGATATTTTAATGAATCTCATCATCTACTTTGCATCTCTAGCGATTCAATATGTGATTTTGTCTCGCTCCGCTAGCCAATTATAGTCCTTATTTCGTGTACATAAGATATAAAAATCCCATTAAATTTGTCTATTACTATTTTTAAGTAAAATATCGTATTCCAAATATAAATACTTATTATAAGTAATTACGGTCCATCTTAATAACTAAAAATAAAAATTTTAACATTAAATTACTAAACTTTTATTATCAACGAACAACTTTCATTTCAATACTAAAATTATATAAGAATCTTTAATCGATGTGTTCGTTTACTTAAAGCAAATCAGTAAGTATTATAAGTACTGGTAGAGCTTACAAATTAAAATTCAATTTTTACCAAAATTGGGACAAATTTTTCATTCCATAATTTTGAAAAAAAATCGAACATCCTCCATAAGTACCTTTGACTTCAATTCAATCCTTCAAATATTCCCCGGTAAGTGTCAATCGTTATTTATAGATGTTGCAACTTCATGTAGTAACTTCTTCTTTCATTCTTTATCATTCAAAAAAATGACATGATTTCTTGACAGGGCATTTCCTCCCTGGTTTCACCTTTCCTGAATCATAATCTTTTAAATTCTACACCTGAAATACTCTAGACTCGATTCAGAATGTTCCTGAAATTTTAGTCCTTTTTTAAGTGTTAATCTTAACTTATGTGAATCGCACCTTTTGCATTTTTATTATTAAAACATAGAATATTACAAAATCTAATTACAGAATTTTAACCTTTGCTTGTTTAACTTTTAAAACATTAGGTAGGGTCACCAATTATTTTGTCCCAAACACTTGCCTCTTTTATTTTTAAATATGTTAAAAAAACCGAATGAATTTTTAAAGCAAAAACCCTGAAGGCTTGTAAATTAGCGAGTGGACGTGATCGCAATTCGAACTAGCCAAGACCAAACAAATAAAGTTGGGTTCTTCTCAAACTTTCTGCTTTTAAAGGCCAGTTTAGTTTTTTTTTTCTGTTTGTTTTTTTATATTATTTATTTTTTCATTTTATTCCGTTGCGAACCCGGATTTTCATGATAATAAATTAAAAATTATTTCAAAAGAAGGAGAAAGAAATTAAAATAATTTTTAAACTGAATTAGTAAGAAAATAAAAGTACAAAAGAAAATGAAAAATTTTAATAAGTAATACATAAAAAAAAATATGGATTGGCAACTAAGTAATTGCGGGTTTTTTTTTTTTTTTTTTTTTTTTTTAGAAAATCAAAGACAATTTTTTCATGGAACTAAATAACTTTATTCTGTAATGTATTGCCCATTTTGATCAATGACCTTTTGCCATCTTTCAGGCAGCATCATAATCCCACGTTCATAAAACTTCTGGTTTTTATTAGCAAAAAACTGAATCAGGTACGATTTGACATCATCATCATTATTGAAATTTTTACCATTCAAGGAGTTTTGTAAAGATCGAAATAAAAAGTAATCAGATGGTGCAAGGTCAGGACTATATGGTGGATGTGGCAAAACATCCCAACCAAGCTCCAATAATTTTTGCCGAGTGACCAAAGATGTGTGTGGCCTTGCATTGTCATGATGGAATACAACACCTTTTCGATTTGTCAATTCGGCTGCATTGTTTAATTTCGTTAGTTGTTCAATGTAGACAACAGAATTGATCGTTCGGTTGGGTGGTAAGAGTTCAAAGTAGACAATTCCTTTGTAATCCCACCAAACTGATAACAAAACCTTCTTTTGATGAATACCAGCTTTTGATGTTGTTTGAGCTGGTTCACCTGGCCTGCTCCACGATCTTTTCCGCTTGATATTGTTGTAAACAACCCATTTTTCATCGCCAGTTATCAGTCGTTTTAAAAATGGATCATTTTCATTACGCTTCTTTAGCAAATCGCAGCTGTTAATGCGTTGCGTTAAATGCGTTTCTTTCAGTTCGTGAGGAACCCATGTATCGAGTTTTTGAACATAGCCAAGTTGTTTTAAGTGATTTTCAATGCATGTATGTGATACATGAAGCTTCTCTGCAATCCCACGTGTTGTACTGTGACCATCCGAATCGATTATTGCTTTGATTAGGTCGTCATCAACTTCAACTGGACGACCAGAGCGTTTTTCATCTTTGAGTGAAAAATCACCAGAACGAAATTTGGCAAACCAATTTTGACACTGCCGTTCTTTAAAGGCTTCGACGCCATAAACAGCACATAACTTTTTGTGAGCTTGCGATGCGTTTTTCCCTTTGCGGAGATAAAAAGCAAAATATGACGAAAATGTTCCTTTTGATTTTCCATTTTTCAACGAACGCCAAACGAAAACTACGCAACCGATCAAAAAACTTTTTTACTGATTGACAGCTGAATTGCCAACTATCAAATAACAAAATGTGTTTTACATTTGGACTACGCCAGAAAACCTAAAAATTCAACTGAAGCCATCTACGAGTGAAATCCGCAATTACTTAGTTGCCAACCTTATAATTTAAAAAAATGCAGATTTGATTATTTGGTGGTTGAGTTAGTTGTTTATCGAAATAAAAATTTCGATTGAAGTCACTTAGATTTTAAATTTTTAATTACAAAAACTCATCAGAATACATAACGTTTCGACGCCTATTTCTGGAGAAGCTATGTTTCTATCAATAAACTTCTCCCACAGCACTTGAAAAAGAGTCCAAAAATAGATGTTATTATCATTATTAAATAGAAGGAGATTTATTTTATATTATGTTATATGTATATGTTTATTTGCACCTAGTAGATGACAACCTCTCATTGAATTTTCTTTATAAATCATCGACTCTTCTACTTTTGGCAAACTAAATCTTTTCAATTAATTTTCTACATTATTAATAATGGATCCATAAATTATATTTCTACAATTCTTACGATTTATTTTTCAGAAATTATTTATTATTATATTGGGATTCAAAATAGATCTAAACTAAGTATGCTTTGTGCGTAGCACGCGTTTTGCCGACTTCCAACACTCTTTCGCGGTCAAATTAGAAAAGTGCCTGACCACTTCATTCGCCAATACGTATATCCCCATGACTTCAAGGAACTGGAACTCTCTCCCAGCCTCCATCTTTCCCAGCACTTATAATCTTCAAACCTTCAAAACCCGAGTGCATAAACACCTACGTCTCCACCCCCTCACTTAATCAACTTTTCCTTCTCTTCGGTAATGCAAGGGTCTTTCGAGATCCATAGGGGCTGCTTCTTTACTGGTGCGCCCCTTCTTGCATTCGATTGCATTAAAAAAATAAACTGCAACGGATCGTTGCTAAACTTTATCCAAATTCATTTGAAATATTAATATGTTTGTTCCTTTATTATTAATCAGATATCACTTGCAATTTGTAGTTCATATTGACATTAATTCAAAAATAATTCTCATTTAATAGTCGAGGAATAACCATTCTACATTGGATTTTTGACATTTCGAGTTATTATTGTAACCATTGCTGAAGACATGGAGGAATCGACTTAAAATCAAAAATAGCCATCGATTCTCATCTAATACTTGAGGAATAACAATTCTACATTAGGTTTTTGACGTTTAGATTATTATTGGTAACCATTGCTGAAGACATGGAGGAATCGACTTAAAATCAAAAATAACGATCGATTCTTATCTAATACTAGAGGAATAACCTTATTGCATTCCATTTTTGATGTTTTGACTATTAATGGCAAACCTCTACTGAAAACGTGGAAGAATAGACTTAAAATCAAAAAGACTAAATTCTTTTTTGGTAAACAACTCAAGAAACCTAATGTAGAATTGTTATTCCTCAAGTATTAGATGAGAATCGATGGCTATTTTTGATTTTAAGTCGATTCCTCCATGATATCAGCAATGGTTACCAATAAAAGCCGAAACGTCAAAAATCCAATATAGAATGGTTATTCCTCAAGTACTAGATGAGAATCAATCGCTATTTTTGGTTTAAAGTCGATACCTCTATGTCTTCAGCAATGGTTACCAATAAAAACCGAAACGTCAAAAATCCAATATAGAATTGTTATTCCTCAAGTATTTGATGAGAATCAATCTCTATTTTTGGTTTAAAGTCGATTCCTCTATGTCTTCAGAAATGGTCACCAATAAAAACCAGAAACGTCAAAAATCCAATATAGAATGGTTATTCCTCAAGTCCTAGATGAGAATCAATCGCTATTTTTGGTTTAAAGTCAATTTCTCTATGTCTTCAGCAATGGTTACCAATAAAAACCGAAACGTCAAAAATCCAATATAGAATGGTTATTCCTCAAGTATTTGATGAGAATCAATCGCTATTTTTGGTTTAAAGTCGATTCCTCTATGTCTTCAGAAATGGTCACCAATAAAAACCGAAACGTCAAAAATCCAATATAGAATGGTTATTCCTCAAGTACTAGATGAGAATCAATCGCTATTTTTGGTTTAAAGTCGATTCCTCTATGTCTTCAGCAATGGTTACCAATAAAACCGAAACGTCAAAAATCCAATATAGAATTGTTATTCCTCAAGTATTTGATGAGAATCAATCTCTATTTTTGGTTTAAAGTCGATTCCTCTATGTCTTCAGAAATGGTCACCAATAAAAACCGAAACGTCAAAAATCCAATATAGAATGGTTATTCCTCAAGTACTAGATGAGAATCAATCGCTATTTTTGGTTTAAAGTCAATTCCTCTATGTCTTCAGCAATGGTTACCAATAAAAACCGAAACGTCAAAAATCCAATATAGAATGGTTATTCCTCAAGTATTTGATGAGAATCAATCGCTATTTTTGGTTTAAAGTCGATTCCTCTATGTCTTCAGAAATGGTCACCAATAAAAACCGAAACGTCAAAAATCCAATATAGAATGGTTATTCCTCAAGTACTAGATGAGAATCAATCGCTATTTTTGGTTTAAAGTCGATTCCTCTATGTCTTCAGCAATGGTCACCAATAAAAACCGAAACGTCAAAAATCCAATATAGAATGGTTATTCCTCAAGTATTTGATGAGAATCAATCGCTATTTTTGGTTTAAAGTCGATTCCTCTATGTCTTCTGCAAAGGTAAGGGATAAGAAAACAACGCAGTTGCTATGGTTACTTATAAAATTTCCTCCCAAATTTTTAGCATTTCACAGAGAGAAGCCTATCCATTCTTATTTAAGCACGGCTAAATGAGCTATATTAAAAGGTTCAAATGAATAAATTCTAAAGAATTTAAAAAATTAAAAAAGTACTCTCTTACTCTAGAGTAAAGTACTTTAAAATATAATTTTACTAAAAACTTTATTTATCCTTTTTTGTGGTCCCCAAGGTACTTAATTAGGATATTAAATTTCATCAAAATTGGTTAAGTCATTTTCAAGATATTTAGAAAAAACTAAAAAAGTACTGAAATAAAGTACTAATGTTTGTGGGTCGATATGTACCAAAAACTAATCAGCGCTTCATTTTGTTAAAAGAATGCTAGGTTTTCAATTTCATTTCAATCGGTGCAACGGTGTGGAAAAAATCGTGGGCCAAAAAAGCGATAACATCCATCCATCCATACATACATACATACATACATCCGCACGCACTAAATGAAAAAATCGCACCTTTTGGCCTCTCGACGAGACCCCATGTAATTTTTGGCAAAACCGTCACGTGCTAAAATTCAACCTAATTGAATACTACAATTTGTGACTTTAATTGAGTCCATGGGTTCCGTAGTCTTTACCTGAGGACCCTTTGAAGCCACGCTTGCCCCGAGAGCGATTACAATACTTTTACCCATGCTTTGCATTGGATAAAGTAAAAAAAAAGTAAGTAAGTAGACATTAAATTAATAAAGAATAATGAGGGCTACCCATTTGCATGAGATTGCTTACTTCCACCTGGAAAGATAGTGATATTTGTGATCTCTGCTTCCATTGGTATTACTAATCTAATCTCTAATAAGATAATGATACTATCGGCTAAAGTTAACCATAATTGTTAAATATGAGCAAAACAAAAACAAGAGTTTTACAAATATCTAATTATATAGTACGTTGGGGTAAGAATATGAAACAATTAGTTTTTAGTAATTAAGACGATTTTTCTAAAAGTTAACCAAAATTGTTGGGGTATTAGTAGAATTAAACATGAGTTTCAAAAATACTTATACGTTGGGGTAAGAATATGAAACAATTAGTTTTTAGTGATTAAGACAATTTCTCTGCAAGTAAAAGTTTGCCAAAATTGTTGGGGTTGAATACAATTAAACGTGTGTTTCAAAAATAGTATATGTTGGTGTATGAATAGAATACAATTAGTATGAACGGATACAGAGAATGAATTGAAAAATAAGCATGAATGGCAAGTTTGAAACAGAAAAAATGCCACGTTCGAGAGAATGATGGATGAAATGATGGGAGACGATTTGTCATGGATTCTCGAATGGGTACAATGTGCGATTATACCAGTGGGTCGTAGCGCATGCGCGACACCCCATCTCCCTTAGTGCACGAATGCCCTTGATTAGAGCTGTGGAGGTTCGCATAATTGGCAAGCGCATAATTCATGCGAGCTTTGTCCCGGCGTGAATCACTTGGCACGCGTGCTGCGCGTGCCAGGGGGTTTTGGGTCTCCGCCCTCGGGCCCTTTCCTTTGGGGGTGCCCCGCGACTCGCCGGTTCTTTTTCATAAAGAACTTGGGGTTCGACCTTTTCAAGCTTCTTCAGAGCACGAACAAAGGGCCCTTGATGAGAGCAACCTGCAGCTTCCTCTTTTTTGTTACCTGAGAATAAGAGTTTTCGATTTCCCTTTAATCAATAGAATGAGGGGTCAGCTATTCGTTGCCATTACCCTGGATTAATCTTTTAATTTTCAAACGAAGCTGTATGTTTTAACTAAATAAATCAATTTATTTCTTCAATTTAAACAGTTATTAAGGAAACTAAGCATGATTAATTTAATATAAAGAGATTTTTTGAGAGTTTACTTTCAGGGTAAGCGGGTGTTTTTTTTACAAATATGATTCAAATTTTATTTATATCTTTCTTTAAGTGAAAATATTTTTATTTTGGCCGACCACCTTGGCTGTCTGGTTTAGGTCTACTCGCGATCATTGTCAAGGCCTGAAACAATTGTAATACAAGTACATAAGTTAGAAGTGTCAGATTTTAAAAGTACATTAATTTTAATTTTATATAAGTACAAGATTTTATTTTTAATTCACTTTAATTCAACTTATTTTAATTTAAAGTTTGTTTTTGTTTTAAATTTTAAAAATATTTATCGAAATATGACTAGTAATCATTCGAAATTAAAACCTTTAAAAAATAATAGTATAACCTACCTAGAATTTATATATTTAAAAATTTTAAAAAAAATTTTAAATTTTCATTACTTTATTAAATTACAATACTGACCATACCCTGTATGGTAAAGTATGGTAAGTAAAATATAGCAACTTAAAAATAAGATAAAAACAAAATAATAATAATTTTGTTAAATATAAGCGTAGACTTTAAGCGAGATATTCGTAGTGATCTATTTTGAATTTTTTCTCTGGGTTCCAAAAGTCAAAATGAAGTTCAAAGAAATAAATTTACCAAAAAAGATGACTACCAAAGTTAGAGTTACCAAAGGCAAAATTATACATAAGAATAAAAAACGGTTTTTTAACACATTGACTAATTTTAGTTGGAAAGAGAAAATAATAAATTAAGATGAATTAAAATATAAACACTCTACATTCCTTTGGGAAAAGGAAGATGTAATTATAACAAGATTTGGGATTAGTCAATCAAAGTAGATACAACTTGATCAAATATTGAAAACGGGAGCTCCTATCTAAATTTAATGTAAATCTCTAAGTGACCATTAGACCTATACGTACTGCAGAGATTGATAGCATAATAAATCAACCTAATAATATCTGTATAGGCATCTTAAGGACAACAACCAGAAATATAAGCCAAATTCTCTTTTGAATAATACAAAATTACGCACCTTTCCAATTTTTCAAACAGCCAATACTTTTCTTCAAATTTGAGAATTGTATATAATTTATTTTTGGCTAAATAGGCATGTAGTTCCCAAGGCAAAGAAGGTAGATAAAAAAGTTTTAGACTGAAAAACTACTATTATCTAATGATTCGTGAAAATAAGGGTCTATAATAGTCAAATCATTCAACCAAAAATAATTTATTTAAATTTTAAATAACTATATATAACCAAACTTCTTGAGGATACAAATTCTCATTTAAATAGGTGTTGGTTTTATTCTTTTTTGACAAAAAACACATTTTTATCAATTATTTTTCACATCGAAATTATTAGTAATTTCGATGTGAGGGAATTTTTTCCCATCTTTAGATTGTTCCAAGGTATGTCATTTTGTTATTATTTTTAAGTTGTTGTTGTGTGGAGAAATTGTCATTGTATAAAAATTATGTAATGATTGAAATGTTTTAGGCTGATGATGACATAATTGAAAATGTCGAAACGTTCCTGGTAACAAGAAAATAAAATAAAGAAAAATAATTGATAAAAATGTGTTTTTTGTCAAAAAAGAATAAAACCAACACCTATTTAAATGAGAATTTGTATCCTCAAGAAGTTTGGTTATATATAGTTATATAAAAAAATTCTCAAAAAACTAATCAAAAAATTATTAAATTTTAAAGTTATCAATATGTGCTTTAAAATAAAAAAAAAAATTAAAAAAACAATCAATTAAACTAACAATGAAATAATTTTAAAATTGAGGATTAATTATTTTCACTTTTCGTAACCCGAAAATAAATATCAAGCACCTAATGTTCTATAGGGTTTTTCGAATTCTTATCATCATCATCATAAAAAAATCAGTAAAAAAATTATTTTGACGTAACTTGATTACCAAGCCGATACATTTTTATTTCTCTAAATGTCACATAGTTTTAGTGGCTAAACTGTCAAAATGGGGGTTAACTAATAGTAATTCGAGATTATTGATATTTTTAAACAATTTTATTTTGAAGTAAACTAGTAAAGTAATAATAATCAGTGCTGAGCTCCATTTTGACCAAGATGATACATATAGCTTATGTTCAAGGATAGTTAGATTAATAACTTGGTTCGATATGAAATAATCTGAGTTTTGTATTGAAATAAAACGCTTTGAAGTTCAACCCACTATGAAGGAACCTTAAAAACCATTTATACAGATGTCCCTGTTCTCCTCTTTTAGTATGCCAGCCAACTTATTAATCGAACTACCCTCATAGCTCAGAAGACTATGTACTAATATAAGACATAGGTAAGTTTCGTCAAAAGGAGTTTTAAGTCAATGTGTCAAAAAGACAAATACATAAACTTTTCTACTTTAAAATATAAATATACATTTATAAAACGAATTCGTTCATCATTCGAAACAGTATTTATTTGAAATCCTCAAAGGTACATAGGGGCCGTACATAAATTACGTCACACAGTAAGGGGGGCATGTCAGATTTGTGACAAAATGTCACAGGGGGGCCAGGAGTCTTAAAAATTGTTATGTAACAAAAATCAAATTAAACAACTTTAAAAATTTTCAAATACATTTTTAAGATTTCATGATATGAATAAAAATAAAGTTAAATTTAAAATTTATTAAATCCTTTTAGTTGAGTTTAATAATTTATATAAAAAAAATGTCTAGAATTATTAAATTTTGGGGTATAAAAGTGATAGTCTGAGGTCACAATACAGGGGCGGTCCAATGAAAATGTGACAGAATGTGACATAGGGGAGGAGAGCCTAAAAATCTTGAAATTCGTGTGACTTAATTTATGGACGGTCCCATATAATAAACTTGCTAGTGGTAAAAATTATTTCGGGAACGGGAGAATACAATTCTGACATAATAATAAAAATTATTCATAACACCTCGGATCTAGTAGTTGACAACCTCTAGTAATTTTCCCTAAAAATATGTTTGTAAGTGATTAGTAAGAGAAAGATAAATAAACAAAATAAGAATTTCCTGATGGGAAGCTCAAAATTAGTTTTCCTATGGTCGAGGAGTCCGCCATTAAAATTGCTATAATAGTTTACGCCACTGTAATTCCTTCATTATCTGTGGGAAATTTTCGAATTTAAATCTTTTTCTTCTAATGATTGGTAAATTTAGTTGCTATTAAAATAAATGAACAGTTGAATTTTCAATTAGATTTTATGTTCTAGTGCCTAAGATTTTAGAAAATTATTTTCCAACCTTAAAATAAGCCCCCTTTTTATAACAAGTAACTTCTGTTGTTTGCTCTTCTAAAAAGTTATAAAGATTTTATTTCAAGATATTTTAATTAATTAAAGAGTTAATTTAAAGATTTTTTTAAAAAGAGTGTTTTGGCAAAAAGTAAGCTAAATTTAATTAAATTAAGTTTAAAGAAGAGACAAAGATCAGATTTGAATGGAACAAAAAAGAAAGGAAAAAAAGATTTTCATCTATTTTGAGTTTATATTAAAAAAGTAATAGAGTTTAAAGTGGTCGTTATCACTCTTTGCAATCGTCAATGGCAATATCTATGTATACAACATTCTTTATTTTATTGTCAACATCAAGGGACAATGATCTACGAGGATACATATAGCAATCAAAAAATCCTAAAACCTAATCCGATCGGCCTACACTCGGGCTTAAGTCGAATCCCCTTTGGACATACAATGGGACCTGCCCAGGCTCCAGGCTCCCGGATCAAAGAGAAGGGGACTCCGGCCATAATATATCCAGCTTCCGTGGATGAGATATTTCAACAGACGCGTGTCTATTTAAATGCAAATGGCAGACAACGGCGTTGGAAAAACAATCCGACCATTGCGATGGATCATTATGTGCACAACAAAATTTAACAAGCAATGGAATTGCGATTTTTTCATTGCGAGTAATTTGTTTAATCAGCAGCGCGAGCGAATATTTTATTAATTTTTCATATCATAAATGATTTGCATCAGGAATGGATTGTGGTAGGGATTTTCGTTGGGATTGTTTTTACCATCGCCACAGGAATTTCATAAAATATTCGAAATGAATTTTAGAATGATAAAAATGGAATAAAAATTTTGAAATGATTTATTTGAAAAAGTTATTCGAATCAGAATCTTCATAATTTACACTTGGGCAAAAAGTGAAACCTTTTTGTTATTTGTCAATTTTTATCAGAGAAGAAAGTTGAAACGGAACACAATTTATTAAGAAAATTTCATGTAGCAAAACATAGATAATTTGATAAAACTTTTCGATATCGAAAATCATTAATACAGGCACATTAAAAAAACAAAACTTTTTTGTACTCACGGAAAGAAAATCTTAGATAATTGAATTATTTTCATGAATATACTATTTAAATTAATGCATATATCTAGTGGTATATCTAGAGGCGACTGTGGGTCAGTGGATAGAGTGTAGGGACGCTGTCCTGAAGTATGCTGGTTCGAGACTGAGTTTCGGCAGATATTTGCAGTCGCCTCCTCTTGGAAATCAATGGCAAACTACTAAAAGTATAATTGCCTAGTCAACCTCTCCAAACTAGCCGTTCGGAACCGGCGTTAAAAAGTAGGTCCCGTATATCTGTCCAAAACAGCTAAACACACTCAGCACAGGAATATATTGAGAGGTGCCGAAACCTCAGGGAGATCTGATATGGCACTTAAAAAAAAAGATATATCTAGTTAATCTAAAATCGGAGTGGGTGCTCAAACTTGAGAACGATTGCAGAATAAGTCGAACAAAACGTCGCGTCGTAGTTTTATTGTATAATTTATTAATGTTCAATAAATAATTATAATTAAAAATGTGATTTTAATAAAATTTCAACTCGTCAGCGGGTTCGGGACTGTTTATCATTTTTATAAGAAAATTCTCAAATGTTTACCATTGAATTATTGATGTATTAAGTAAATATTTATTCCAGAAATTTGAAGTTGATCGTCTGTCCCATTACCGAAAAATAAATTATTGAAAATTGTCCTTTTAACATGGAAGTAAATGGACCGAGCTTTTAAAAGAGCTATAACTTCTATACAAATTATACTATTTTCAACAAATTTATACAGATCTATAATTCAACTTTTATGAATCAAATGATACATTTTTCAATTTGTTAGTTAATTAGTTATTCATAAATTTAAAAATAAAAAGTTATTTGTAGCCTACAGAATTTATCAAAAGCACTAGTATAGAATTCCAACTCTATTTCTTGAAATCGTTTTTGTGTTAAATAAATGTTTTTATAATGAGAAAAATTTTTATCTCAATATTCTTTTTATTAATATTAACAAAACAAAGATTTTTATTCGAAATTAATATCATTGTTAGCAATTTTTTTTTTATTAAAAAATTTAGTAGGCAGAAGTTGTCACTCTGCAGAAATACAAAAGATTTTTTCGAAGATCAACCAGATAGATAAGCTGTCTCGAACTCCCTTAATCAAATTAATCACAAAAATAAAAGTTTCAACAGCATAGGTACATATTTCTATTTATGTGAAATAATGAAAATAAAATACTAAAGAGGATTTTTCGTCATTGTTTGAAATTGTCACTATTAATAAAACTTAGAGAACGCGGTGTTGGTTAATAGTGAATTATTTTTTAAATTATAATCAGTTTGAAGTTGGGGTTGGTGGTGTTTCACAGTAAGGAAATTGATCAAATAATTTGGGTTAAAATATGTAGTTTTATATGTATCTCGATATATTTCGGGTGATTGGCCATATAAGGAGTCCATTTCCTTAATGTGAAACACCACCAACGCCAACTTCAAACTCATTATAATATTAAGTATATTAGTGTGAAGAAAAATATTTATGAAATTCTTATTTAGGGCGGCATTAAGGGTTCAATTAGCATCTCTTCTAACCCCTACCAATAAACTGAATCTTTCAACCACCCTGGACGGGCCTACCTTCATTGGCCTTTAATGGATTACATTTTTGTTAAGACCCGCATTTCCAAGTTTTGACTTTTATCACAATAGCCTTGATTTCCCTTTGTGAAGTTTAAATCTATTGTGGAAAAGTCATCAGCCTTAATTCAATGGTGTTTCGGACTCAAAATGTCTGAATGCGGGCGATCAATTTCAAAATTTTATCACTGATCAACGTATTTCACACGGTCGAATTTATTTTCAGCCCTTAGCTAGAGATAATTATCTCCTTTCTTTTTCCCACTCAGAAATAATTAATTTTTTTATTTTTCTCTCCGTAATCATAGAAAATGAAAATAGGCATGCATAATTTCAATTTAGTTAACTAATAAAAACGCAATAAAATATATATTGAACTACCTAATATGAAAATGCATTTTTTATTTTCACTTCCTTAGTATTTTTCAAGACGAGAAGTCTGCAAATAATAGAATGTATCATTTTTTATTCGTCACGTCTACCTGCCCGAGATTCTACAATTGATTGCTCGGTTTTCTGCATATTGTGTTTAAAAATATCTGAAACACGGAGAAAAATCTGATTTTTTTTTCAAAACTCGGTACACTGTCTGAAAATACATTTTAGAATTAGACAAACCTTTTATGACTTTCTGTTCTTGAGTTATTATGAGTTACGATCATAATCCAGGTACTCATGCACACAAATAGAAACACGGAGTAGAAAAATTATGCTTAAGAATGTTTTTCCTTTCATGTTTCAGACTCTACCTAAATACCTGATAAAATAAGCTGACGTGTTCTGATGTGGCCATCCACTTGACTTTACCATACAACCTGGCCCCTAAAATTATTTATAATTATGTAGGGGGGGGGGTTAGATTTTGCATTTTTATACTTCTGGTGTCTCACTGATTATGTATACAAAATTCGGTTGAGTTTGGTGAATGGCCAAGATTTTCATTTTTACCTACACCCCCCCCCCATTTTGGGCGGATAGTTTTTGCATTTTTGGACTTCTGGGGGTCCACTGATTACGTATATAAAATTTGGTTGAGTTTGCTCAAATGGCCTAGATTTTTTATTTTTAACCCCCCTTCCACCCCCTTAATTTAGGGTCGATATCCACCAAAATCTAATCAGCTCTTAATCTCAATAGATCAAAACTACTGTGAAATTTGGTTTCGATATTCACACTAGTTTTTGAGCTAGCTCGTCCAAAAAAATTTGGTAACGCACAGACTAACGGACAGACAACCAGACAACCAGACTAACTAACAGACATTTTGACAAAACAATTATTATCTCGAAAAGTATAATTTTTTCGATATTCACTTATTAGAGCTTTTTTATGGAATTTCTATGACGTTTCGTCTTTGAGTTAGCGTGGGTATTCGGAATCCAGACAGATATAAAAAATAATTGAAAATATATGTTTGTTATGTGGCCAGTTCGCTATTAGGTACAACAAAACGAACCAGGTATTTGAACCCAAAAATTTGCTTACCTCTACCTAATGAGATCTTAACAGACATCTCATATCTCATGATTAAATTTCATTATGACCTTAGGAATACCGATCAAGCCAGTCCGATTAAAACCCCCACCACCAAAAGTACTACTCTTACAACTCTTATAAATCCATCTTTTAATAACATTATAACCTGCAACATCATGTTGTATACGTAGATTCTAAATCTAAGGCACTAATCTGCCAAGGTAGTTTAGCTGCCATTAACTTTTTCCTTCCATTAAAAACATTTTTTCTTCAAAATAATTATCTAATGAAAATTTTGATATTTGTTTTTGATTTCGAGAAATATGAATATATTGATTTGTAAATTTCAAGTTTGTATCTTATTTAATTTACAAATTATAATGCTCTGATAGTAGGATAAGCAGACAGATATTGTACACTAATGACATTACACTTCCGTTTTATATTCGAACAGACCCCCCCCCCAAAAAAAAAATGGAAATCTTTGAGTGAACTTGATACTATGGACCGCCCGGAAGGCTTCCATCTTGTATGCCTACTTTGCCTTGACAACCTTGCAAGGCCAAGAAGGATTTTTGCTAATAATAAATGAGTTTGAACTGAAATATTAGCATAAGAAATTTTTTTTATTCAAATCATTCTTAAATTTTATAATTAAATTTAAAATACAAATTTTATACTAGTAATTAAATCTACAACAAATATGAATTACCAAACTTAAACCTGAGTAATTTATTTAAGAGAACTCATAAAACTATACGGAAACATTCAATCTTGAAAGTGAGAATAGTGAGACATTAATAGGCGAATAATACAATTAATCTTAACGAGTGGCCATTAAAAGTTTTTTATTCAAGAGACAATCAAAAACTCATTTCTCTTTTTGTTTTATGAAGTTTGAAGTAAATCTCTTTTTTATCTCGAAAAAATTGTTTCCAACAAAAGTGATAACGAGTCTCTCAAATCAACACGTTATGACAAAAAGATTATCAAGTTTGTTTGTTTTTTCTTTATAATTCAGCTCCATTAATCAATCGAAAAGGATCAAACAGAACATCATGACAAACCTAAACATATTTGAAAAAGATTCTAGACAGATTGATAAAATACAATTAGAGTGTCATTGAATTTATGTCCTAGAAATTTATAAAAGACTTCATGGTCTCAACTCCTAAATTTCCTTCTTATTACTTTTAAAAGATTATATTTGTATTTTAATCTTTATAAATTATTTTCATTTGAATAAATTGGAAGAAAAAGTAAACCTATTCAAGATTTTTAAAAGCAAATCAATGAGGGTGTCCTCTGATTGATACAAATAAACATACACATATAATATATAGGATAATACATAGGTATATCTTTATGTGGGTATATACCTATATAAGAAGAGAAGAAGACGTTTCATTCATTCATCCAGACACGGCCCAAAATGCTGGACATAGAAAGATGAAATTTGATTGATTTATATTCTTTCTACGATTTAACATTGAGCTAAGGGATTTTTTGAAATTCGAAACCGGAAAGAGTCAGAAAATATGTTTTCAGGGTTTTTCAAGATCTTTTAAAATCCGAAAAACTATAGATATGATTTTAGCTAAGGGAGAAGCATTAAAATACAAAAAAACATATTTGGATATTTTATTCTATTTGCCCCTAAAAGGAATAGACATTTTGGGGTAAATTTTTGAAATTTTTTAAGTGTTCTATCTCCTCGGGTATTTAAGTTTTAGCATTCAATTTTGATACAGTCTAGTGATGAAATATCTCCGGAGAGTTTTTTCATTTATTTCCAAAATTTGACCCCTGAACTGAAAAATGGGAAAAGACCAGATATACCTCCGTCTTTACTCTTTCGCTTGATCACTCTTTCTTTTTCTTTTTAGTAATGCTAAAGTTTATCACGGTTTTAGAGTCTGCATCTTCTTAATGGGCCACTTCATGCATTCGATTGATTAAAGAAAAATAAAGACTCGGTAAAATGTCTGTAAATTTTGAGAAATCGCCTTATAGTCTAAAAACAGTTTGAGCTGTAAGCCTTCAACTTATTAACTTGTTTGACAGCTTAAAAGTTTAAAAACTCCTCATTTAACGAATCGATTTTTGGTCTTAGTTTTTTTTGTCTTTCAGCAAGTATTTTTCATTTTGAAATTTTAAAGCAAGAAAGCCCAATTCTATTCAGTTTCTCATGACAAGATAACAACATTTTGACACTAAAGTGTACTTTTTCGAGGTTCTGTCATGTAGTTGTGAACAAAAGGCATTAGAAAAATTATTGTTAAAAATTATGTTTCTCTACGTTTTAGATATTTCTTAAAAAATTTGAATAAATTGACCGCCTGTGACCTCTGAGTATAATGAGTGATTAAAGATTTATAAAACTATATTTTTGTATGTGCGGGAATTTACCTTATCAGACAATTTGACAATTTACAGAATATTTTAAAGCACTTCAATAATACAAATCAAATAGCAAACATTTCTTCAAATAAATTCTAGTGACAGGCATTTTCTTCCCAGTTCCTACTTCCATTTTTCGTGATTTATAAATTCTTAAATTCTTCATATCTTTACAGACTGTCGTGTATAATGATAAAACTTGAGCACGATTCGAGGTAGGTTTCACAAAAAAAAAACTTACCTCCCATCTTTCTCAAGTTTTATTATTATATTAAAATGTTTCAGCTAGAAAAAACACCTAACTCCTTAAAAATTACTGTCGTGTATATTTACTTGATTATACGTTCGGGCACAATGTATCCGATAAGTCAGATTTCTATTTGATAGTTTTTAAGGAATTTGGTGTTGGTACTTGGTGAAACATTTTTAAAATTATTGGATAAAAATACTTGGTAGGTTTCACATTAATGTGAAACCTACCAAGTATTTTTATCCAATAAGATTTCTATTTATTTATTTGAAACTGAACAATTTTTAGATTTTTATCTTGAAATCTTAAAAAAAAAACTAGATAATTATTTTTATAAAAAATTTCATGCAAATAAACTTTTTCCATCTAAAATGACATTTCTATACATGGTAGGTACTATAATATTTATGGAAAATAAAAATTTTGTTCGAAAATATTTTCAAAGTTCTTAATTGGTTCTTTCATATTTATAATTCATGCAAAAATGCAATCTGGAAAGCCATTTGAGCGTTTTGACTTTGAGGAAAGAAACAATATTTTTTTTTTAATGGTAGAGATCCAAGAAGATGTATTATCTCTTTATAGCAAGAAGAGAAGAAAATTTCAGGAATTGGCCTGGAGTCGTGTGGAGGAATTGCCTACTATCTAGGCGCGCAGAAAGACATTTTCAATCCATTACTTTGATATTGTATAATAAATTGTAATGAAGGTGTCCTATTTACTGTTAAGAGTGACAAAGAAATTAAGAGAGTTTGGAATGTTATCCTAAAGGAAAGGAGACCTAAAATTACTAAAGAACATGTTGTGAATAGGATTAGAGAGTAGAAAAGTTTGTGACAATCTGGGTAAGAGAAAATCTCAGGAAATGGACAGTATAGACACATTTTGAGACATGGACGATATAGATAGCTGAAGATATTTACGAGGGTAAATGGTAAAAGGCAAGACCTAGATTATAATATCTAGACTAATTTTCTAAATAAAAAAAATAAAATAATAACTTATATGTAAATACCTAACATCTACAAAGAGAAACAAAGAGGTTGTCCTCTGCTTGATGCAATACACACATATATATCGAGATGATATATCTGTATATATATATATATTATTTATTTGTTTGAGACTATAGTTTCGAAGACTTGATCTTCATCATCAGTCTTTTTTAATTATAAATGTTGTTTTTCATGGAGTCAATATCGTATGGATATTGAAAATTTGATGTTCCTTCACTGATGGTCAGCTTAGAATATATATCATCTCGATATATTATACTATATGTGTGTATGTTTATTTGCATCAAGCAGAGGACAACCTCTTTGTTTCTCTTTGTGAATCAACAACTCTGCTACTCTCGGCAAAACAAACACTTTTCAATTAAACCTAACATCTAGTTGATAAAAAATATATAAAACTAATGAAATTGGGTGTAAAGCAGTTTTTATGTGTATGTGACACTTCATAAGAGGATAATAAGGAGATAAAAGGCGATTAAAAAAAGATATTGCATTAGTCAAAATTATATAGGTACCTAACATATATGACTCTTGAGAGAGATACTCTTAATACGTTTTGAATGAAAATTCTGTAAAGAAAGTTCTTCTAACACTTAATTGTTGAGCATTTTTTATTATAGAATATCTTTTAAAATGTGTTAACAAGCATCTAGATAATATTCTTATTGATGCAAAGTCCAAGATATTTCATTTTTATATCTTTATTAATGTAAAAATAATATTTCACACAAAAAAATTTGACTTTTATTTTCGAATTAAAAATAATGGATTTTCGATTATTTAAATAAGCTAATGCAAGTATACTTAACTGCTGTGATCTGCCAATCAAGAATGATTTTTAGAAATGTAAAATATAAATCGATTTACTATATATTTTAGATTTTTGGAACTTGATTGACTATTTATGTTGGGGAATCAAAATCTTTGAGACTTCGAGGTGGGGCATGATCCAAAAATGGTTAGAAATACTGCTTTAAGGAGAATATTAATTTCTATAAAATTTAGTTTCATATTAGTATCAAAGAAGATCACATAGAGAATGCTCTGCTTACTTAACAGCGTTGAACTGAGTTCACTTCGTTATAATGATTAAGTAAATTGTTTGGATACACATATATTATAACTCTATAAATAGCACCGCAATATTGAGCTAAATTAATCTGTTCACTAGCTTGATATGAATTCAGGGATCAGATCATCATCGAAGGAACATTTAGTTAATAGTACTTTAAATAAATATGTTTTGAAATGCAATTTGACCTCAAATAGAGTTTAATTTCCTAAAGTTGACTTACCAGCGGCATATAATAAACAAAATTTAATTTTCTAAAAATCAACTTACAATCGAAATGATTAATAATTATACTCTTTTTTACACGCATTTTTTTTTAAGTTTTGTTGGTCAAACTATTGAAGAAAACGTTTGGTTTTCTGAAAATCTAGTGGCAGAATATAGAATTGAAGCAAATGGGTCAGATGAATATCATAAAACTGGTGTAGATATATTTAAAAAATAGTAATCAAGTCCGACTCCGTAATCAAAATAAATCAAAAACAAATTACTCGATATTTATTTTTTTCGGAAATCGCTTAAAGATTTGAATTTAAACGTTCATTCTAATGTTTCACTGATATCAGATTCCTCCTTATTTTTTGAAAGCTAATAAATGAAATACATGATCTCCTTTTCATCCACTAATAATATAAATAAAAAATTTCAAACACAAAACATTTTTCCTACTATTTATAAAATTCAATGCTTTAATTCCTTTCCCTCGTATTAATTTTTTCAATTTACTTTAAGGTAAAGGTAATTAGGTCACCAGGTAACTTTATCATCTAGACTGAAATTGATTTTTTTTTCATAATCCAAAGAAATTGCATTATAGAGATAAAATGTCTATATGTAGGAAAAATTCTCGCCAAGAATTGAGAGTTGGGTCAGTTTTTCATTACGCGACCCGATGGTTAATAGTTCGGAACCGGAAAGGCGGAGGAAGTTGAACTTTACCGCAATCTTTCTCCTGTCTACTTTTACGAGCTTTGGCGTCGCAATTGCCCCCCTCGGACTGTGACAGTGTCAGTGACGCCACGTGCACCCGACCTGCAATCAGACTAGGTGTTAGCTGTGTGCGTGTTTGTTCATTAAGAGTTCTTTCTTCATCTGTCGCAGAAATAGAACTCTAATTGGATATCAACTCGACCCCGGCCCCACCAACACAAACAAACAAAGAATGAAACTAACGTGTCGATCGCGGAACAAAGCCCGACTCTCTCTAATGGTCGTCCTATTAGAAAACACAAGCCGTTGACAAGCTGAGAAGTCATCTGATCTGACCATTGTGCGTTTACCGGCAAGATTAACGAACCAAATTATAGAAATGTAGTAAATGAAAGGATTATTGCAATATTTTTTTGAATTGCCCAAAATCTAAAAACTCTTTCAAGAGAAGAAGAGTATCGCTTTAATTAACGGCTGTTTTTTCATATTTAAATGAGAGTCATTCAAGCTTTAGAATACAGATGGTTGAAAGGGTTTTAACCAAAACGGGAAACAAGGAAGATAAAGATGGGATAGACTTGAAAGGTCATCTAAATGATGGCGTACTAAAATAAATGGAAAACGAGCTTTTAAATAAAATCCTGATATAAAACATCCTTATACTTTGATAGAGACAAAATTGTACAAAGTACCATTCAAAAAGTAATAATACACATATTAAATCCTTAGATAAAAGTCATTTAAATCTTTATTCATTCAAATATATATCTACATTTACTTATTTAAATTTTCATTTAAATTAAAAACCTTAATTAAAATATATATTATGAATAAAATAAAAAACACAGAGGACATTATTTGCTAAGGTTCGGGAAAAATGAATTTAACTCCCAAACCCGTATTTATTTCAAAAAGTTTTTATAATTTGCAAGTGTCAGAATATGAAGCAAGTTCATTAGAAATTTGATCCTCAAATATAACGAATAATAGAAATCACTTTTATTTTTATTAGCTATCACTAAACAAGAGCAAAACATTATCTATCTTAAATTGAAAGTTTTGCCGAGAGTAGCAGAATCTTTATATATTGAAGGAGACAATAAAAGAGTGTGTCTTCTGCTGGAATTATAAATTTTATTTATTTATAACGAGACTATAGTTTCGAGGGCTTTGCCCTCTTCATTAGTCTATTACAATGGTTTCACTGGAATTTATAATTCCAGCAGAAGACACACTCTTTTATTGTCTCCTTCATTATCTATCTATTTATCTATCTAGTAAATGAAGTCTTATTTTTGGGAAAATTTTAAAAATGAGATATTTAAAGATCTTTATGCTTTTACTTAATCCTAGACCTTCCTAATTTTAGCTTTCATCATAATTATGATTTGAGAACCCCTTTATAAAAAGTTTCTAATTTCACCCGAAAAGAATTTTTCAATTAATTTCAAATTTGAACTTGATCACCAAAGTCAGAAGAAAACACTCGCTCAAACAAATTAAAAAAATAATTATAATTTTTTATTTATTTATTATAATTTGAAAAATATTTGGAGTATTTTATATATTGTTTAAATATTGGAAGTTTGTATTAGATTAGTATTGAATATTGATTCAATTTCTCAAAGAGTTATTTAGATTTTGTGCGAGTATATTTACTTACGTTATATTTAATATTATTACTATCTATAATTAGTGTAAGGAAGGGGTCG
The DNA here is from genome assembly GCA_024734495.1 of Forficula auricularia. NCBI lineage: Eukaryota > Metazoa > Arthropoda > Insecta > Dermaptera > Forficulidae > Forficula > Forficula auricularia. The sequence continues at coordinate 17,946,871 of JALMQS010000075.1, forward strand.
GCAACCTTTTGAGACGGAAGAGCCAAAAGTTACAATTTACAAAATTTCCCAGTTTTTAAAGAGCCACTAACATTTTTGTTTCAATATTATGATATTTGATTAGGATTAGGTATATAAATTTGATTTTTGTATTTAAAATAAATAGCTTTAAATATTAAATAATATTTATTCATATAAAAACATACAAATGTTTCGCACAAAACATATTAAAGTATTTTAGCTAGCTCTGCTAGAATAATAAAATTAGTAATCAAATAATATAACTCATAATTAACGCCAACTAACCGCCTAAATGCCATCCCGAAATGAAGGTATACGAAACGAAGAACCGAGCCGAACTGAATATATCTTAACCGAACCTTACAAGGTTTGTTTGGAAACCCATTTTTTATCTAATCGAACCGAGATCATAAACCGAACCTGTCCAAGTAGTTTTTTGACAGTGAGCGGCTGATCTTCGTTTTAGCCTAAAATAATATAATTATTAAGAGCATGGAACTGGAGAGCCGCGTCTTGACATCGAAAGAGCCGCATGCGGTTCGCGAGCCGCAGGTTGCCGACCCCTGGTGTCAGGGAATCAGGTTGGCCGAGTGGTTATATGCCTTCTAATCAAGCAAGCGCGGATTCAAGCCCGACTCGCAAATATTTGACCGGCTATAATCTGATCCCTTCAGGGGAAGACAATGGGAAACCACCCCTGTGAAAAAAATTTCCAGGAAAATTACATTGGAGATGGTTATCTCCACAGTAATCGATGACGCTGGGAATCGAGTATGACGCTTTAAGAAGAAGATAAATTAGTGTAAGTATAATTTGTTAGTCAGTGTTCATTTTTGAATGATACTTTGACCCCAAATCCAAGGGATAAAAAAATAAAAATAAGAATTATTTTAGTTTTGTAAAAGTAAAAATAAATACAATTTTCTAATAAATAATGTAGAAAAAAATATTAAATGAATTGAAAAGATAAAAAATACTCATGGTGCATTTTTTCCATTTATTTTCTTTGGCCATTAATTCCAAATGAGATAATTTACAAAGAAATAATTTATGAATATGTTCTTATTGCCAATGCTTTTTAATTGAAGGTAACGCGGTAACAGATTTTATCGAGTGTTTTATTTTTGGTTTTTTGTTCACAAATAAGTGATAAATTTTAAATTAAAAGACAATAGGGCCGATTAATTTCAATTAGAAAAAATATAAATCTTGACTGGATAAATCAATTTGGTTAAACGAATAAAATATAGGCCCCGCGTGGCCCGACCCAGATGCACGCGAGAATTTAATTAAAAACCGATTTTATCCATTTTCGCGTGAACAAATAGACGACAAGGATGCTGGGGGTAATGTGGGATGTCACAGGGAGTAGAGGGTGGGTTTGTCTAGGGTCTAGGGGGTGCAAGTTGACATCGTCACCATCATTGGCCAAGTGCAGTGTAGCGCGAACTTTGAGCAAGGACTCAGATTTTGAGAAAGGGAAACGACCAAACAGCCCCCAAAAAAGGGGTGGTTGTGTAACTACCCAAGTGTGACTCATCATCAGACGACACACATTTAGGGTTTATAACACCCGTGAAGTGAGCATAGCAATCGTCGACATCGGCAATCGGAGAGATGTGTGTTGCTGATAATTTCCGGTGGGCGAGATCCAGGCTAAAAATCTAAAAAGAGTCCCCCGGTGGTAGGGGACGGGGTGTTCGGGCAGTAATTAACTGTTTTCATTTCATAATTAACCGATCGGAAATGGAATTTATTTTCCAAGCCTGGGTCTACTAAACAAACAAACAACCGAGCCGTCAGATTGAGTTGCATCCAAAATAGAATTATTTATTTATTATTCATCCGTTGGAATTTATAGCAATGAATTGAATATTATGTTTAGAAGAAGTTTCGTTGACCTACAGGGAGGTTTGACTCACATAAATTTGCTTCTATGTTTAGTTAGAAATTTATTAAACCTTTTCAAAACATTATTTATGATTAAAATATTAAATATAGGGTAAATAGAAAAATATACAGAAATAAACTCTGTATAAAAATGTCATAATTCGTCTGACAGTGTACAGCTGATAAATTGTAAAATAAAGAAAGATGACTAGAAATTTGTCAAGACAGATAGAAGAAACCTGTTTCGTTTCAAAACAAAATTACCTATTAAATTATATGTTGTGAGTGCATTCAAAAGTACAATCTAGTAAAATATATGAATTATGTATTTAAAATAAAAAATAGCTTATAAGTTAGGCCTACCATACGTCTCGTTTAAGACATTTGTACCGAAGTCCGAGCCAAAACGTTATTTGACTTTATTATATCCCTAATTGAATTCAGCGAAAAATTGCAAGAATCGATTTGTAGCTTAAAAAGTATATCAAAATAAACATGTCACACAGATTAAGTACTCTTAGACGAAAATGTTGGTTTTTAAATTTTAGAAATATTTTTTTGTAATATGATTTTTTTTTAATAACCCCATAATTGTAATTTTTATTTTTTATTTGTTAAAAAAATTAACACAATCTACACAATTTTTCAATGACATCATCTGTGATCATCATCAAGTAAGGGGAGCAGTTTAGAATCATGATTATAGTATTATCTCTCTATTGGTCTATATTATATAGCTATAATATAATTTCCAAAAATATGTTATAAAATCAAATAAATTTTATATATATCTTTTTTTTAATTTAGGAAAAGGTTTGAACTAATAAGTACTCGCAGAGGAGGGAAAACGGAGCATTCGCTTTCCTTTGGAATCAAATAAAAAATGTTAATATACCAATTTTGTAAACAGTGCATGATTCGTTTGTTTGTCCTCTGTTATGAGAGGATATGAGTTTAAAAAGAAATTAAATAATTAGATTAAATTCTATTGAGAGATAGAGAGAAAATATTCTTCGTGTTAAATCTTTGATCTCCCTCAACGATTATCTGTAGACACACATTTTCGACCTCTATCTCTACCTAGAATGCTAATATGGACCTTAACTCAAGGTTTTAAATGCTTTCTTAATTTTAAAATAAAAATTTATATCTTAAAAAAATCCAATGATTCAAATGAAGTAAAAGAATATTCAAATATAAAACAAAAATTTCAAAATATATTATATTTATGATAGTCTTGAATGTAATTCAAACTATCTATAATCTAATATCTTATAATAAGAGTACAAGGTTCAGGCTGCGTTTAATTATTTTTTTAATGTGAATTTTTTAATATATGGGACAGAATGAATTCTACAACCGGGAGTCACAAAATGTTTGAACTATAAAATCAAAATTATTAATAAATTTCAAAATACTTTACTAGGGTATTTAATTAAATTTTCTAATGAAAAACAATTTACTGATCCCTCTTTGCCTTCTGGGCAATTTGATAAAATAATTTCAATATAAATCAATTTTTAATAATTTTTGCAGCGTGTGGCAATTTCCTTTGAAATTAACAGAGCAGAGTAGTCTAACCCTCTCCAGAGAATGTCTTGAAACCATCTGCCTGGAGAGAAGAGAAAAGGGGGTGTAATTTGCAAAGAGAACCAGACATGCATATGAGGAAACTTGAACAGAAATGAGTTTTTCGATTGGATTTAAAATTGAGCGCTAATATGCCGAGACCCCCACATGTCTAGGGGCATTACCCCTACTCCTCCTTTTCAATCTCCCATCTCCAGCTCACCCCCAAGATTCAAGATGAAGAGGGTCTCTAATTGTTTCTTGCCAATCGAGAGAGACCAGCAGATTTCTTTGACACATGAGAGGTTATAGTTTTAATTAGAGAGCGAAGCCCCCAGGATATATTTCTGTCTAGCTATTCACACACACTCACCCAGAACTAACATACATGCATTTTGAAGAAGAGTATATTTACCTTGGTGTTTCAATAAAGCAACTTGAGTATTGTTCAAAAATTTCGAGTGCCGGATGGGGTTCAAATTTAGAATTGGGGAGAGGAGGGGCAGCAGTCAATTTGATTCCCATCCAGTGATTTGTGTTCCAAAAGGAGCTGAATGGAGGGGGAGGGCGGGGGCACCCAGCTGTGCCCCCTTCTTTAGAATAGAACATTGCATGGCTTGCTTTTCTTTTCAACGACAGCTGCAGTTCGCTTTCAGAAATATCGTAAAATTATGATTATTATTGTGTAGGACGATCTTTTGACACAAAAAAGCACTATATGTCAAAGTTGCAGAGTAGCAATACAATGCTCTACCAATGAATGGAACGAGATTCATCCTTTTGACTTCGTGCTTAGCATCAAGGCGGAGGATAGGTAACTGTACAACATGTTGAGGTCAGACTTGAAGAATAAATAGTATGACATATGTCATTCAGAGTTTCATTGAAACCAAAAGGAATCGAGAGTCGAACGACTAAACATTTGTTGGCTAATAAAGTTCGCAACAAAGTAATCATCTATAAAAACATCATATGAATAATTATAGAACATTAAATTAAATTTATTATTGAGATCAATAATAGCTTTTATGTTGGATATGTTCTAAATGATTTGGAGAATCCTTTCAGGCTAGATCACCAATGGTGAAATTAAAATCATATTCAAAAATTTATAGTATTTTTCATTCTTACGTGCAGTGGTCCTCAAGATCATTCTAGTCACAATGATCATTCTCCATAAAATAAAGACAAAAGATGAATATGTATTTTTCACAACAATAAAGTTCTAATTTGGAAAGCGGCGTTTTTGAGTGGCTATGTGTATGTTTAGAGTCAACTTAAATCATCAATCTGCAAGAACCACACCTCTTAAGTATTTACCTAGCTAATTAATTTATTGCGTATTTGCTTGGTTTTTAAAGATCGATTCATTGCTTTGATTTTAATTGTATTTGTGTCACTTAAAACCGGCTTCTGAATTAGAAGCTGTCTCGTTATTAAAAACATGAGAAAATTTCTAATTACACCTTGGTTGATTTAATCCTTCTTTTAGCTATCTAAATTGTTACTCTGATAATCAAAGCTTCAGCAAAAAAAATATTTACCTTTTTAACAATAGCTATAAAACTATTAACCCCTCGGAATAGAATATTTTTGATTTAGAAGATTTAGCCAAAATAATACCTAGCCCAAGTGCATAAAACTTTAGACTGTTAGTTTAAAAAAATGTTGTTGTCTTGCTTAGGTTAATCAAGTCCCATTAAGCTATTATTTATTGATGTTCATATACGCGGATTATAAGGAGTCGATTGATAAATAATTCAGAACTATTAATTATTTATTTATTTTAATAAAAAAAATTCAAGAGGTAGAAAGAAGTAAAAATCTCATTGTTATATAGGAATTGAAAATACTTAGGGAGGAGAGGGTTAGAGATGGTAGTTCGCGGCTAAGATGAAAATGGATGGAGATCAGTTGCTAGATTACTATATTAAGGGAAGTAAAAATATTCCTAACATTTTACTTAGCTCTTAATAATGCTTTCATAATTAGTAGTGTGTTCTTCTAGCCCAGCTGCATCTAGCATCAATGAAAAATAGAGTTTTTCCTGAAAAAAAAATATAATCGTTTGAAGAATGGCCCATTTAAAAAAGTGCTTCCGGACCGTTCTGGTAACAACAAAAAAATCAAATAGGAACTGTTTAAAATGATGGAATCGTAAACGTAGGTAAAGTTTGGCGCCTTTTCAGCAGATCAGAGATAAGCGCCACTTCCCGTTTACCCTCGACACACGACCATGACTTAACTTAGAATACATTTAATAAATTTCCCCGATCAAAAATAGATATTACCTTGACATTTATTAAAACATTGAAAACACAAAGGTATAAAGAAAAAAGTCTATCAATATTTTTATTCACGATCAGTGAGATATTTATGTTCACGATTCCGTAAATGATGAAAGAAGGGAGAAATAAAAACTTTTACTTAGGTCACTTAGGACCTGTTTATGCAACTCTTGTTAAACTTTGGACCGAAAACCCTGAAGATATGTGATAAGAAGTATATGTTGAACGTATAATCCCATCTAATCTTTCTTGGATTAGTACATTTCTTCTTTTGAGGAAACTGGCACAGAGAAGCTTGACTTTTTAAATAGGTTAACTTCTTACTCTCTACAAGACCCGAAACCGCCCCTGTCTATAATATACCTACAATCTGAGGAGCCAGGCCTACAAACATTGTCTTGCCACCCTGAATGCAATTCAGAAATGAATTAATCTCTGACAAGTTTAACAAAATTTAATTACACCCATAGGCTAAATTTTAGATTATTACCTTAAAATAGGTAACCCGGCCCTTACTAAATCCATTTTGATTGGCTAGCTCACTATATTTCCCTATTTTGTAGATAATATCCCGGTGAATGATCCGATAATAATTCCACCAATAGCTTGCTTTGTGAAGATGATACGGTTCTCTTCAAACGTCTAGCTATGCTATAAACCAAGGGTGGCCACTAATCTTAATTTTGGGAGCCGCAAATTTATAATACTATTTTAAAGCGAGCCACATTGTTTGGTGATTAATTAATGGTTTATTAAAAAAAGACACATTTTTTATTTTATAAAATATAAATGAAGTAATATTTATTTTTTGCTCTACTTATAACATTAGTGTTCAATTACAATTAATTACAAATTAATTTAATTTTTCTATTATTATTTTTTTAATTTAATTTTTATACTTTTTAAAATCAGTATTATTTAAAAGGGTTCAAAAGCCGCACTAGATTGACTGAAGAGCCGCATGCGGCTCGCGAGCCACGTTCTGGCCACCCCTACGTATAAACATTTTCTATAAACTAAGATTATTTCTTTTTAATAAAATTTTAAATGTTCTATACTTAACATCTTAGATAATAATCGGCCTTTGTGAGATTTTGGAATTTTTTGAAAATTTTAAAGTCTTATAGAATCTTGAAAATAATTTTAAATGTTTTTGACTTTTGAAGCAATTATTCTGGTAATGAAATCATCAAATATTATTTTAGGACTGGTTCATAATTTCACTAAACTTCTCAATTGGAAATTTAAGCTTTTCTTTATTCCTCTTTTCCTGTCAAACCAGAACAAACATATAATTATTTTGAAATGTATCTATTAAAATATAAATGAATTAATTAAATATTCATTTAATTTTATTTTATAAGTTTCTTTATTTTTTGAAGGAATTTTTTCCTCCATTAAGTACGTACTTAGCTTTAAATGAATCATTTCCTTTTTATTCTAGTAAAGAGCCTCTTAATTTCTTCGTTATTTCCGAACACTTGACGTTGATTCAATCGAAAAAACCAATTAAATATTGGCTACCGCTATAAAAATGGAATTAATAACTTTCTAACCACTTTACACTAACTCTTAATAAAAATCCTCTCCAATCCTTTCTTGAGTGCACTAGATGGTTTTTTATAACTACCTACTATCGTAGTCATCTTTTGATATTTTTTTATTAAATATAAGGTTATTTTTTTCTTTTGATTGATCTATTTCAATGATGTAAATTATGTGAGTTTCTTAACAAATAGTAGCATTTTTACTTTTACCCTATCACATAGACAACACCAGTATGTGTAATCATGATGAAAAAATTCAGATCATTGATTTTTTTAAAAAAAGTACATAAATAAAGTATTCGTAAAAAGTAAAAATTTAAAAATTGAGCTACGCTACGTTAATCTGTCATTAAGGTAAAGACGATGGATATAGATGAACAAATCATTATTAACTTATTTATTTATTTTTAAAAAATAATGAGAATTTCTCAATTATTTTTATAGGTATGATATTTTTAATTTTCTATCTTCTCTTATTGTCTTAGTCAGAATTTAAAATATTTCCAAAAAATCTACCCGTATAACTACATTCAAAGACATAGATAACATAGGTATAGAAAATTTAAAAAAAAACTAAAGCTGTTTTTGAGAAAATTGCGTAAAAATTAAAAACCGATGAGTATATTTGTATCCAAAATTAATGAAATCTCAAGCTGTTAACTATTAAATTTCATTTTCTATAGTTATACCTACAGTTTATGAGATATTATGGTATATCCTTACCAGAGAAGAACGACAGACCAAAGGTTTTTGGCGCTTTGAGGACCTCAAAAAAGCGTATCTGGTATTGCAATTATAAAATTAACAAAAAACATCCAATTTCTATTCAAAAATTGAAAATCGAATTGAATTGATTTTATTGAATTTCGAAGATTTTAAAATTCGAATTTTCATGGAACCCATTTAAATTCTTCCACTTATCCTATATAAGTGAAAGTAAAAAAAAGAACAATTTAAATATTTAATTCTATTAATGATTCAAATCTTAACGAAAGGAACTTTTTTGTGAAATAAAATCATTTGAAAAAAAAGACAAAAATAAAAAAAGAAAAACATATTTATTTATTTATAAAAAAGTCAAAAAGATTTTCAGGTAAGTCACTTTTTTATCTGTTAAAAAGTTAAAAGCAATATAACTTGGAGAGAAACAAATATAATTTAGAGTTAAAACTTTTAAAGACCTTTTTAAAATTATCTCCATTTTGTATGTAACTTGTAGAAGAAACAACTCGCTCTTGAGATATTTCTTTCTCTCTCATCTTAACCCTGGTTCGTTTTTTATTTATTTTTTATATATATGTTGTTTTTTTTTATCAAGCTCTAGATATCTTTCTCGCTTCGTTCAATAGATTCGTGATTTATCACTCTTCTACAATTCATCGACGTAAATGATCTGAAATACAACCCCATGCCATGCCATACATGCACACCTAGCTGAACAAATACATTTATATACAACTAATGTAGAAAATAAAAAATAATAGGAAAAAGAGGGGTGTGATGGATGGCGGGTTACCAGGTGGACGTCCTTTGTGTATCGCAGAGGCGATGGCCATCCATCTCGCGACAGAGCTTGAGGAAGGAACGATCTCGCTGTTTATCACGGGAGGTGCTGCTGATGCTGGTTATCAACCGCCTAAGAAATACCGGCTCAACGATGGATGGCTTCCCAACGTCCTCTGTCATTAAACCTGATCCGATTTTTATTGTATTGAATCCATTTGAATCTGATATGGGAGCGATAAAAAAAGAAATAAAAATTTGGTAGTCTCTCCTGGAAAGGAAATAAATACGAACAGGGATTGGAAACGTTTCACTTGTTACCAAATCAAATAATCAAGTGGAATTTAAAGAAATATCGAAAGAAGAAACCCGACACTGCGGCACCCGTAGAAAAAAGTAAGCAGATCTATTCGAACGGATCAGGAATACAAAAATGAAGATAGAGAAATGAGGTGAGAGATTGACACTTGTTGAAACACAGTACAGAGTACACGTTGGAATAATGATTTAATAAGATAATTGGAAAGGGAATGTTTACGGTATCAAGTATATAACAAAATATAATTTAAGGATCTTGGCTTTCTATTCAAGTCCAGACATTTTTTACTACACTAAACTTACAATTTACAAGGTCTAAATTTGCCCATATCTTTCTTTAATAGGGCTCGCAACTGTGTATATTTTGGTACTCTATATTTTTTAAAATTTTGACAAAATCGGACTTTGAAAAGACCATATATCTACAAACCTACATGCCAACAATAATATTTAATTCAGATATGATGATTTATTTGTTGAGTTTGCAATGTTCCCAAAGGGTACAGCCTTATAAAATTAATAAAATTTTGGAAGGACGGATCAGTTGAAGAGGGTGGAATGATAATATTTTTTTTCTATAAATTTTTAAATTAAATTTTCACTTTGATTATATAAGAATTTATACCTTTGGTAAATTCGACATTAATATTTATGTAATTGAATTGGCCGAAAATTGTACATTAAAGGGGCTAGATGGCCCTACAGATACAATGTTTTTAATAAATAAATAAATAAATAAAATAAAATAAATAAAAATTATTTAATATAAATAATTATTCTATATATAATTATTTATCAATTTTTCATATTAAAAACACATTCAAATATAAGTTTGCACAGAAGAAGGGATTAATATGTTATATATAATGAATCTACAGAGAATTGTTTAATAATCTTTTTGATTTCAGTATAAAAATATATAATTTATTGATAAATTATGTTGATTAATGTCCATTATAATTAGTAGATTAAAAATTCACAGTTCTTTGGACAATGTTTTTTTATTGAAGCTCTTCTTCAATTTTTGTACAACGTTTCGTCTCTTTTGAGACTTTTTCAAGTACTGCAAATAAGGACACATTTTGGGTTATATAACCTATATAATTGTAAAAGTCTTTCACCTAATAGATCTTTGTCCTTATTTGCAGTACTTGAAAAAGTCTCGAAAGAGACGAAACGTTGTACAAAAATTGAAGAAGAGCTTCAATAAAAAATATTGTCCAAATAATAATTTATAATAAAATATTTTAAATTCTCATTTCTCCAATTTTCACTCCATGCCATTGTTGTCTGTTAAATTCAATTAAATGATTCAATAAATTCACTTTGTTAAAACTTTTAAACAATTCTATTAAAATCATTATTAGTATTAAAAACCTTTAAATCCATCCTTTTTATTTTAATTTTTTGTATTTGCATTTTTATATATATTATTTTTTATTTTTTTTGTAAATTCATTATATACATATAGCTTCAGTAAAGTAAATTAAGCTAAAGTCAGTAAATTTAAAGTATAAGCATTGAGAGAGACCACGAGTAACACCCACCACTCAAGACAAAATCCTAAATAAAATAACTGCTATAAGAGCAACCCACTTCACCTCATACCTAAGTCTCATTTTCATAACTAATTTTCTCCCTTCACCTCATCCAAACACATTGCATGGCGAATTCGGTGCTGAGATTGAGCTCTTATCATCGCATTTGTACCATTGCAAGTTGTTTATTTATTTCTGCTATAACCTGTTACATAGATTGTATGTTTTTAATAGGATAAACTTTTCAGAATCAACAACATTTTGATTCATAGTTCCGGGGTCATTTTCAACTGTTGGAGAAAGTCAAATAATCGACACTGAAAGTAATAAATTCTGATTAGTTTATCTTAAAGAAAATATTCATTCTATATGGTTTCAGCTGAAACTTCTTTTATAAATATTGAATTCATTCGAAAAAAAAATCTTTATTATCTATTACTTTCAAGTATTATTTTTATTCTATCTGGTTGTCCGTTTTAATGTGTGCCTTATATCTAGTCTAGATAATATACCTTCGATAACTCAAAAACAAAATGGCATATAAACATCTTTTTGGTGCCAAAATGCTTGTATTTCTAAAAAGATTAACTGATTAGATTTTAAGATTTCTATCCCAGTGGAAAAATTAAGAAAAAAATACATCTTTTATGTATATTTAACTGTTGTATCTGAAATTTTTATTAATAAAATACGCCTTCTTACAAAGTTTTAGATTTCTAACTCACACCGTTCTCAGATAAAAATGCATAGACACCAAAATTTATAGAGATCGTATCGAATTTTAAAAATATATTTTTTTTGTCAAATTTCTGAAAAAAAATTAATCAACGTTCTAGCTCAAGCCAGCTAAAATAAAATTACTAATCACTATAATTTGTGAAAAACTTACCGAGACTTGAAAATTTTTTCACTTTTTCTACAATTTTAACAAATATTTATATGAAGTGGTCCTCCGATGAGATTCAACCCGGTATCCAGGCAAAGCTAAGATAGACAGTATATAGACTGTTTTGTTACTTTGGTTTTAAAAATAGCAAATGGCCACGTATGTCGAAACGATCATGTCATAAATCGGGCCGAGACGGTGTCTGGGGCGATACCCTCGGGACATGGGTCCTCGAGGGACTTCGCCACGCGCCATCTGCCCGCCTTAGACCGGGAGGTGGCAGAATTCTCAACGGCCCATTCACCAAAGTGTTAAGCCTGGATCGCCGCGCAGCTCCAAGCCGAATAGGCTTTGTGGTAGGATTAGTGAACCTACCTTCCAACCACAAATGCGCCTTTCATTTGAAGTGTTTATTTGCAGAGGCCGTTATGGGATATCATTAACAACTCTCGAAAAATCACTTGGAACACTTTCACCCATTAGGCGAGTCGTAGCAAGGCAAATGAATGCGACCTTTGTCACTAATTTCGGTTTATTTTTCTTTATACTCCCCTCATTCAATATTTAAAACTTTTTTAAATGACTATAGTATACATCACGTCCTCTATTTCAACAGAAACATACATAGATAAAATTAATTTATATAAGTAACGGGATCCAGGCCCTTTGATCTAGATACAACATTTAAATAGATACATTTGTGTGTATCTAGCTGGCCAACACGCGGCCCGCAAGCCGTATGCGAACCTCAGTGTCCTTATGTGCGGCGCGAGTTCATATATGACGTACGAATTGTGTTTGTTTCTTTTTTAAATCGGGTATTTCAGAATATATTTTTAAATCGCATTAAATTAATTAAAAGAATAAACGTTTCATATAATTGCACAAAGAATAACATAAATAATAATAAACTTCAACGTGAGAAATTGATATAAAAATAGGCCAAATGAAATGCGAAATCACACTGAAAGAAATAGCCATTGGTGTTTGTTTGTTATTTTAAAATAAGACTCGAAATATTTTTCGGTATATATGACTAATCATTTTGATAGTTAAAACTATTTACCTTATGAAAATGGCTCACTATGTGAAATTGACAGCTTCGCCTGTCTGTTCTAGGTTATGGATTCAAATCGAACGCTCTGAATAACGGGTTGCATAATTAGGCGTTAATATTAAAATCTTGTGTTTTTGAATAAAAAAATAATTTTCTTTTAGTTAAAACTATTATTAATTATGTTTATTACCATAAAAATACGTACATTTTGTTGTTGGGTTATTCATGGCATGTTTTCTTTTCGTATCTGGTTGTAGTATTGTTTTTTTCCACATTTACATTGATTGAACACTTTCAGTGTACCTTTGCATTCACTTATAATAAAAATCACTAATTACGAAATCAGTTGTAAAGAAAGATCTCGAAAAAAATATTAAAAAAAAATTATTTCTTATTTGAACGAAATTTTCTCTTTGGAGAGAGACGGACTATGGTAGAATTTTCAACTGAAAGTAATGGAAGGCAGCCCAAGGGTAGTGAAGTAAGAAAAAATAAGTATCCCATTTTCAAATAAGATTTATTTATTGGATCCCTTTCTTTCATTCCTCCTTTGCTTTTAAACCGACGTTTCGGAGGATTCTTCCCTCCTTCTTTAGGGTTTCAAAGGGTCAATGAAACATCTTGTTTGTTGGAAAGAAAGAAATGACAATTAAATAAATACAACTTATTTGGAAATTTGATAATTTTTTTCTTCATTACCACTGCCTTCCATTTCCTTTGATTATTTCTTATTTTTTTGTGCGGCTCTTGGAAATTTTTAGGTAGTCAATATGGTGCTATTTAGATTGGCCATACCTGATAGAGATATTTGGAAAAATCTGTATCTCTATCTAGGTACAATTTTCGGAGCTATCTAGGTACATAAAAAAAGATTCAAGTTACATCTTCACGCTGACGACATACAACCTTTAGTTTTTCAAGAACCGGCTACAGAGGTACCTTCAACTCCGACCCAATCCTGAAATGTCTTTCAACCGTCTTCTTTTTATGAAGGAAGGGTCTACCCCGGACTACTCTGAGGGTGCACCGTTTTACTGAAACAACTTCTTTCTTCAATCACAATATCATTACATGAATTTTTTTTTTTAACACAACTATTTATGGATTGTCACGAATTAATATTTTAAAGCAAATAAGTTACATAAACTCTTCGACAATCGAAACACTGCTGTATCTTCCAATGCTTTATCCTAGTTTTTATCGTTTTCCAAAAGTCCTGGCTGGCAATTGTCTGTAAGACTTTCAAACCCTTCATACAACTGTTTTCAATTCCTTAAGCCCAGGTTAGCTTAGTCTTATAAAAAATCCAAATAGATTTATACATTTATTATTAATGATTTTTAAGATTTGAAAGGTTTTTTTGGTGTAAACCAGAATTAATCTATTATAAAATTTTAATTAACTAAACCTACTAAATTATTCACCTAACTAACAACCCTTCAATTGAAAAAAAAATATTCATTTATTCATATTCATATTAATTTATTTTTATTGAATGTCCGATGTCAAAGGTACTTTTCAGCGTGCTTAAATCGCTTTTTAATTTATTTAATAGAAATAATTAAAATGAAAAAAAAACTGGATGAAGCTTTTTCGTATTTTGTTGATCATCTCATTATTAACCACTTGAGTTCATTTTTCGATTAGGTTGAATAAACATTTATTTGGAAAGCTATTTATCTCTCGCAATGGCGAAATCGCACAAAGGAAGAGACAGAGTGTGTTGCCAACAAAAAAAGTTTATTTAATTCCTTAAAAAGGGTATAAAAGGCTATTTTGAAAACTCTCCGGGTGGAAAAATGTTTCCTCTATGTAAATTCGGCATTCTATTGATCAAGACAGAGCTGTCCGACAGCCGGAGCTTCTACTGCTCAGATTATTGAAACGTGTACGTGTACGTCTAACGCTCACTGCTGTTTGTATGTGGAGATGTGCCGATAACCGCAACTAAGCCGTATTAATGGTTGCGGCGATGCCATTGTTGCCTCGAGTGGTCACTGGGGTTGTAATCGGCAGCGGTCATTTAGGGGGTTCCGAATTCGACAGGGGGTCTCTTTGCCCCCGCTCAGTCTATCAGCTAGAGCGGAACCATCTGGCTCGTTACCATTCAATGTACTACATCTTATTTAATGGGGGATCAGCACTGGCGTGAGCAATGTCGCTCACCTTTCAATCCCAGCTGGCTTTATATAGATATCCCTCTTTAAATATATTTTAACAAACCAGTACAAATTGAGACATTATTCGCAACGGAAAACAATCATGAATGCATTTTTATTGACTGCCAATTTTGGGAGTTCCCAAATCAGGATTTGCTTTTGAATATTACCGAAGCAAAGTTTATTGTATTCATTATTAAATTATTATTATTACTGTTAAAATTAAATTAATGAACCTGGAGGTGCTCATATATCGAACATCTATATGACAGATCCTTCACGGTGCATTTTATAGGAAAATAGAACAAAGACGGTAAATACAGGGTGAGGGATAAAGAACTATCACATTTTGAAGAGATATAAAAAATGAAAAAATTTACCTAGATAAGAACTAAATATATTTTTGAAAAGAACCTAAAATATTTTTTTTTAATGAGTTTTGAACATTATCAGACAAAAAAAAGGGAGGGGGTCAAAAATGAAAATTCTAGCCCTTTCGATCAAACTCAACTAAATTTTGTATACATATTTTGTGGGCCCCAAAGAGACTAGAAATGCAAAAACTAACCACCCAAGGGGGGGGGATCAAAAATGAAAATTCTAGCCCTTTTGACCATACTCAACCAAATTTTGTATATATATGCTGTAGACCCCCACAAGGCTAGAAATACAAAAACTAAGCAAATTTTGTATATATAGTTTGGTCGAAAGGGCTAGAATTTTCATTTTTGAACCCCGTCCCCCTTTTTTCGTCTGATAAAATGTTTAAAACATTAAAAAAAATATTTTCTTCTTTTCAAAAATATATTCAGTTTTTTTCTAGCTAAATTTTTTCATTTTTAATACCTCTTCAAAATGTGGTAGATCTTTATGCCCCACCCCCTATAAGTAGGGGCACTCTGAAAACATTTAAAAAGAATCATTATTAATGTTCAGTTTCATAATCAGTATTAGATGTAACAAATCAGAGAAAAAAAGAAACAATTAAACACCATTTTAAATCATACGACCAATCGCAACGTTTCGCTAATTTATTGTAGCTTCATCAGGCTCTTGATCAAATTATTTTGAATGACAATGTGTTTAAATTAACGAAACCTTGCCGTATGATTTAATACGATGTTTAATTGTTTCCTTTTCCCTCTGATTTGTTACATCTAATTTAAAAGAAGTTAGAACTCACTGTCTCCTCTCTCAGCACCTAGCTAAATTAGATAATTTCATGACCATTTCTAATTTATTTTTTATTTCTCTTACTGTGTTTTTTATTGTTTTTCACTAATTACTCTCATGAATTTGTATTTATGAATTGTATTTTGATTTTTACTTTGAAATATAAATATGTGTATAATATGTATGTAACAGTGGCGGGCGGTGACATTTCAACCTGGGATGCTGTCCAAAAAATATTTCCCTTCAATTTTTAAAATGTTATATTATTTTTCGCTCCTTCTGTAAAATTCATCGATAAATGAAGAATTTTTCGTTATTTTTCAAATTCAACATTAGACTTTTTATAACACAGTATTAAAAAACTCTTGAAGCTTTGAAATCTTAGAGATGCGCAGCATCCGTGGACTGCACACCTTGAAACCCTGAAGAAGGAGGGAAGAACAATCAGAAACGTCGGTTTGAATGGAAAGGAGGAAGGATTCCAATAAATTACACCTTATTTGATATGTGTTAATTTTTCTTCCCTCACTACCTCCTACTTCCATTACTTTCAATTAAAAGTTCTACCAATCCGTCTATCTAATAAATAAGAGTAAAATTTTAAGAAAAAGGAAAAACTTTCAAGACTGATGAAATACGGTTTAAGATTATTTTAGTCATTTCCCAAATTTATTGTCCGCACTATATAGTTGAAACTTGTCAGGGAAATGCAATTTATTGATTCGAACTTGTGTACCAAATTTCAGCTCATTTTCTATTACCATTTGATAGCTCACTATTAGTAACGAGCTTCGAGGGCGTGCCTTCGGCACGCCCTCGAAGCTCGGCCCTCCAGGCTAGTGCCCTGGCGGGCGGCATTTCGGTCCAAAGATGTTATTCCTCTTAAAAAACCACACTCCAAATGTATACCTGTAAACTCCCGAAAATACATAGTCTCTTAAAAGTTTCGCCTCATTTTCGTCCTGACAGCTACAGAAATGAGGCTCTAGATATGAATCTGGAAGTATTTTTTTTCTATAATCTACAGCATTGTGATATTTTTGTGTGGAAATAGATTTATTTAAATAAGTGGTATCGTGTGAGGAGGAGAATTATATTATATCATTATTTTAAAATTTGGGATCGATAATCGATATAAGGCTCCAAATATTTAAAAGAGATCAGGTGTTGTTTGTATGACAGGCTGCTCCATCCAGTATTGCCATGAGAAACTCATAATGGGCATGCGTGTCTTAAGTCGTTTAATTTTGTAAATATCAAAAAATAAGAATAACAAAATTTAGATTTTTAAAAAATTATAAAAAAGTGGCAAATTATTAAAAAATAAACAAATAATATATAAATCAAATAAGATGTGATTGATTTCTTTTTCTGTGCGCAAAGAAAAGCGAATTGAATATTTAATTTTTGAGTGGGAAGGGAGGGGTAATAATAATCAATATATTTAATGTTTCTTAATTTAAAATCAATTGGAGTCTTTCATTTCGAAATTTGAGTCCAAATTAAGATTATATTTCAAATTTGCCGCAAATATACCGATGGCGCTCTCTCTCGGCAGCATTACGTCAGCGTTGCGGCAAATTAATCTAGACAAATATAAATAGTATTCGAATTTATCTAAATTTATTCAAGATCGCCACATATAACGATTCTTGAGGATATAAATTTTGAAAAAGACATTTCTACGATCTACTTACTCTTCTCAGATTAACTTGGATTTCGGAATTCAGTCTGATTAAAATAACAAATTACGTATGGAAACGGTTTTTCTATGAATAAGCAAAATAAATATTGAAATAAGTGAAATTTTTTTAGTGAATTCGATACTTTGGTCATAGGTCGAGCGTATCGTGGAAAATGTATGTAGGTATTGATATATTTTTTTTTTTACTTGGTTAGCTTTGGATACTCAGTCCAATTAGCCTGTTTCTATTGTGTATAATAGTTTGTATCATGGATTAGTAGTGTTAGGGAGAGTGCCGAGTTTTAGCCGGTCGAATTCCCTTATTAAAAATATTTATAATTTCCTTAAAAATATTTCTCACTTTGCATATTATACCAGTCAAATGCAATTGATATTTCTTTAGTCGCCTTTTATCTAGAGAGTTACGTTCTGAAACAAGTTCGAGTATTTCTGGAATAATAGAGATTTATGAATATTTTTTTTCAACTAAAACTTGTCATAACTAGTCTTGGATATCCTTCCAGCTTCTTGAATATTAATAGATATCTGAAAAAGAGCGATTCTTCTATCCGCTTGCCTTTTTATACAAAATAAATTCCAATTTTCGAATTAAATATCTCAATCGGATTCATCATTCTTTCATTTTAGTTTTAGGCTAAGCCTGTCAGCAGGTGGTCCCTAGTATTGAATTTACCATAAATTTTTCCCTCTGTATTTAAAAGTATCTGAACCGTGAAGAAATATCATTTTTATAGACTTGTTCTGTCTGTCTGGATTAAGATCCCCACGATAACTCAAGAATAGAAAGTCCAAAAATTAGTTTTGAGCCAAAATAAGTATTTATTTTGTATTTTAAAAATAAAGAACTGAATAGATTTTCGATTTATTAGCTTATAAGTTTCTGTATAAAAATCTTGATAACATTTCAATTGTTAGATGGTAAGGTATTGAACGGCCATAACTGATAAGCTGAAATTTAGCACACATGTTTGTATTTATGAATTTTATTTCGCCTTACGCCGACTTTTCGGTCTACAGGCCAGAGGATAGTTAACAAATATTAAAGCTTATAACAGATTTTCCTCATTCATTTCGAACTTATTTATTACTTTCCAAGGCATTCCAATCCCACTTGGACATGGTGGAAGGCTTATTAAAATAAATTTCACCGAAAAATTGGCTACAATTGTATTTTCCAAATATAACGAATGTAATAAATATTTTAATTCAATAATTGAAAAATAAGGGGTCAGGTTGGCCAAGGGCTTATCGTACATGCCTTCTAATCAAGCTAGCACGGGTTCAAGTTCGACCCGCTGCAAACCGGCTCTAGTCTGGTCCTTAGATAATAGAGAAAAAATTAATTAATATAAAAGTATCGTAAAATGGCTAATGGTTAAAGCCGAGAAAGTCAAAAAAATCTAAAATACTGGTTCATTTAACTCTAGAAGCTATAGGATTAAAGTATTTTTTCGTTGTTTTCTATTTTTACTGGGGCAAATTTAGGGCACCCCTGTTATTTTGCAGCGAACCAGCTGATTAGCCGGCCTTCCCTAATTGACGAAGAAATCGTTTAACCATTTTATTCTCCCAAATTATCTACCCCGGGCCATCTGGATGTTTCGTCCGCCTTTCTTTCTTTTCTGATACCAAATAGCAAATCAGGTCATATTACCAGTAGAAGCCCCAATAATCCATGGCTTCCAAATCAGCGCATCTGTCTCGCAATCCAGACTCTAATAGCAACTAATTCATTAGCCAAGGCATCAAATCATGTTAATAGTCGCGCCTTAGGAAAATTGCTCACTTTTCACCCCGTAGTCCGGGAAAAGGTAATATCTCTAACATGATGAATGAAATTATCCATAGGGAACGTTTCCGATGTCGACTCTATGACTAATGTATATGAAGTGGCTATATATAGGCCCTTTGGTTAGGGGATGCTAGCTAACAGCCAACTTGCTCGCTTTTTTGTTATTAGTGAAATAGAGCGACTACAGCTTTTCGACTTGAATACGAGTGCTGCAAAATATCTTCTCCAACCACCCTTCGGCTGTTTTTTACTTTTTTCTCCTACGGAAAGTTAAAAGATTCATTTATCTTTTTTACTTTCGAATCGTTGACAGCTTCTAGTGGAAAAAAGAAGAAATTATTTCCAGTATAATTTATATTATTTTTTCTCTTCCATATCGCTTTGCAAATATTAATAATAAATTATTTTTTTAAAAAATATTTTGGTAAACAAATAAAAAAATCATATTTATAGAAAAAAAAATGGGAGACAAAGAGGATTGTATTTGTTTCAGAAACAAATAAAAAATATAATAAAAAGTGAAATATGAGTAATTATTATTTTTGGAGATGTAAAGTACTTAAAAAAACAAATTGTAATAAAATATTATATAGGTATAGTAAATATTTATTTCTCTTTCGTTTTCATAATAATATGTTCATTATATTTTCCACGTTTGGAAGGCTTCTTTACTGGCTTCACTCCAACTTTTTTCTTAATCGTATTTAGAAATGTCTAAAACGTGGAAAAAATCATTTTCAATATGTTTGTCTACCTGGATTCCGATACCCACGATTACTCAAAAAAGAAAGTCATTGAAAGTAGGTTCTAGTGCGAAAATGTTTGTACAGTGAAATCCCTCAAATCCGAACTAATGGGGCTGTAGCCTGTTCGGATTAGCCGAAAGCAGCTTCGATAATTGAAGATAACTGATATCAAGTGAAAGAGTAAGTGATATTTTGTGGGTTTCTATTATTATTTCATTGTTTTTGCAAAGTGATTAACTTAAAGAATTTCACTAACCAACTTTTACCGTTTTTTAATCCTTGATGACATAAGTATGTAGGCACATTTACACTTTGTTAGGAATGCTGTACTTCTTTGTTAATTTTTCAACTAATTATGTAAAATAACGTTATAATTTTTAATGTAGAATATATACGTAATTGCTAAATAAATAAGTTTCTCTTTTTTGCATTGGGATTTCGGATTTCCGGGGTTCGGTTTTGAGGAATTTCACTGTATTTCCAAAAATAAGAATCGGCAAGATTTTTGGTTTATAATTTTAAAACTTCTGGTTGAAAAATGCAAAAATTGAGAAAAAAAATCGAATTATCAAATACTAATAGTTGAAACTAACGTACGTTTGTATTAAATGAGCTGAAATTTGCCAAACATATTTGAATTAATAATCTGCACCTTTAGGCTAACTTTTAACTTTAAACACTTAACTGACAAAAAATTGCCAAATCACCAAAATTTTGAAAAAGCGAACCGAGTTTTGAAAAAGTTTTCAGTTTATCCTCAGGTTTAATTTTTTTTTGTTTATATTTCGAGGTTTTAATATTTATGTTAGATAATTAATTAAGCACTCTATGTATAATTCTAACAAAAATTAAACAACCCGAAAAGAATTTTATCTTATTTGCCTGTAGCAGCGGCAACCAGTACTACACTACCCATTAATAAAGAATGGAATGTTTATAAGATTTACATTATGTTTAATTATTTTGTTCAAACTTAGCTACAATAAGTGAAAATTTGTGAGCCAAATGAACAATTCACATTTCCCATGTGATAAATACAGCCGTATTGTGAAATTTAGCCAAAATATTAGTTTTAAGCAGTTTGTAGGGAAAGATCTAAATAAAACAATTTATTGGAAAGTCACTTTCAATCTTTTAAAAGCTGTCGTTTTGGTGTATTCCAATTGTTTTTCAGGGCTTAAAAGAATCCCAGAATGAAGCTTTTAACATCTTCTTATTGCAGGTTCAGTGACACTTTTAAACTCTGAGGAAGAAGAGTAGCTAATATGAAACGTCGGTTTTTAAAAGATTGTAAATTATTTTATTTGGAATTTGTTCTTTTCATTATCATTGGACTGCCCTTTATCGAATCTTCATTTCCTAGAGAGAGAGAAAATTTACAAATGTTTTGTTCTCCAGTTTCCACTAATTTTATCTTATATATTTCGCTATACCCTCTTCAGATACTGATCGATATAATTCAACTTAATTTAATAAAGCATTGACAAGAAAAACCCCTTAAAAGAATCAAAGTTAGCAAATTGAGAAAGTGATATAAAAAGAAAAGGAAAATCCCTTTTAGTGATATGGACCTTTTAACTTCTCTTATTATTATATAAGAAATTAATCAGTATTTTTTTAATAGCGAAAGAATGAATTTTTTAATGTTTTTCTTTTTCCATATTATTCTTATAAATTTTAGTAAAACTTAAGGTGTTTAAATATTTTTAAATTTAAATTTTTACTTAATAAATTCTTATACCTAATGTCACCAATGTTTATGGGAACATATAATAATAAAACTTTGAGCAAGTTTCACAAAAAAAGAAATAAAACAAAATTTAGTTTTATTTCTTTTTTTTGTGAAACCTGCCTCGGATCTTGCTAAAGTTTTATTATTATTATATTAAAATGTTTCACCTAGAACCAACACCTAACTCCTTAAAAGTTATTGTTTCTGGGAACATTTATTCCCAAGTACAGATGGATTCAGGACAGATGGATCAATTAAAAATGTATATTTCGCCTGTCATTCAACATATATGTAATTGATTTGACATTGATTCTAAAGAAAATATTCTACATTAACAAACCTAAGTATTTCTTGTAATATTTAAGTTACAGAAAATTGCAGCTTAATAATTAGTAGATACCTACGCTGAGCGAGCGCACCTTATCCTCCAATCACAGTATCAGATCGCCCAAAATTTTCTAATTCTTTTTTTACATCTTGTGTTTAGATTGATTGGTACATCTGCATAGTTGAGAAATGTACTTTTTAGAACAATTTTTTTTCTATCTAGAATCAGATAAAATGTTTACCTTTTTTTTTCAAAAGAATTGGATTAGGGGCCTTCCATAAATTACGTCATACAGTAAGAGGGGAGGGAATATCTCAGATTTGAGACAAGGGGTCTTAAAAATTCTGATGTCAATAAAAATTAAAAAATTTTCAAAATATCTTTTAGAATCAGATTATTATTCAAACCTGAAAATGTTGGTAAATTAAATCTAGGCAAAAAATTGAAAGCAAGCAATTTTTATCAAAAACACTTTTTTCTCAAATAAATAGTAAAAGTGATAGTATGAACTCACAATACAGAGGGGGGGGGGGGCTCAATGAAAATGTGACAGAATGTGGTACAGGAGGAGTGGGGTCTAAAAATCTTGAAATTCGTGTGACGAAATTTATGGGCGGCCCCTTATATTTTAAAATGCTTCAGAAATTTCAGATGAACAATCTGGACCAATAAAGAAAATTTTAGAAGACAAAAAAATGGCTGAAAGAGTGAATAATTTTTAAAATCCTATTAAAGCTAAGTACCTAGTTAGAACGCGAAAATAATTTGGCTATTAGGATAGAGATCTCAACTTTACATGTACTCATGGGTCATTTAAATAGAAAAATATTGTCAAAATCAAAATAAATACTGATTTCTTCTCTACCACCATCTGCTTCAAGATAATGCGTTGAAGCCTCAAAAGAGTGATAATCTTCTTTGTTTGAATGCCACCTGGAGGTATATTTATGTTCCACTGATGCTTCTACAACTTAAACATTTGTCCAGACATCTTCTATTTATGACTGCTGCGATCTTTTTGCTAGAAACTAATATATTTCAGTTGAGTTTTCGTTCCGAGTGTCCCCTTAACAGGGATATTAAGAGCCTAGCGAAGTGAATCGAACCCATAACGACAAGCAGAGGGTGGTTTCCCCCACCACCTTGCTGTCTCGCAAAGCTTAAATTTTGATACTTATTAGCTTTGGAAAAATAAAATGAAACATTAAAAAAATTATAATTTAAAGAAGTCCAGAAATAGTTAATTAGGTATTACTTTGACACCCTCTTTGAAATTTACTTATGATTGACAGACGAGTTAAATGAAAAATTATCCTCATATTAAAGAGAATCGGAATCGATCGTTAAGGGGATAGAAGAGCAAATATTGGTAAAGCTGAAGAATAAATTGGCTTCTCAATTAGAGAGATGTCAAAAACCGAACTGTATTTTTCTTTTTTATAATGAACCTCTCCTTTTAAAATAAATATAAAAACAAATATTTACATGTAGTTTACTACTTTTTAGTCATAGAAAATATTTAATTACAATATAAATAAAACTAGCAAATATTTGAGTCGTATTTATTTTTAACAAATCATTATAATTTAATTTTTGTTTTTAGAAAGATCTAGGTATAGAAAGAAGTACACGAGAAAGTAAAGAGAGGGAAAAAATGGTAAAACTCAAATGAGAGTATTTAAGTAAATATATAATTGGCAATCCGTCCCAATGCCACCCTTAATAAGGGAGTTTTGATATAAAAGCCTATCCCAGAGGGAACAAACAACTTTACAGCCCTTCATCCCATCTACTTCATCTTTGAAATCCTCAGGGAGACATTCGGAAAAGAGTAGGAACAAAATAATTTACTCTGCCGAATTAAACCTCTTTTAAAAGATTTTTTTCTTTCTCTTTCTATCAGTGGTACTAATAGATATCTAGACGATATATAGTGTCATTAGAGCTTTAAGTGGAGATGACGATTATTGTAATGTTTCCATTCTGAATAAGGGAATTATTTTAAATAAAACTTCAAATCATCGAAATTGAAATACAGTAGAACCTCGTTTATCCGTACTAACTGGGACCAAAGGCAAACCGGATAATCGAAAATACGGAAATTCCGAATATATGGGTAATAAAAACAAAACCTCAAATAAGCGAATTTGAATTTATTACGATAAAAAACATGTTTATATCAAAATTACATAGAATTGTTTAAAAATAAGCTGATGTGGCCATCCACTTGACTTTACCATACAACCTGGCCCGTAAAATTATTTATAATCATGTAGAGGGGGGGGTTAGTCTTTGCATTTTTATGCTTGTGGGGTCCCACTGATTATGTATACAAAATTTGGTTAAGTTTGGTAAATGGACAAGATTTTCATTTTTTGACCCTACACTCCCCCCCCCAATTTCGGGAGGTTAGTTTTTGCATTTTATGATGATTATGTATACAAAATTTGGTTGAGTTTGTTCAAATGGCCTAGATTTTTAATTTTTAACCCCCTCTCCGCCCCCTTTAGTTTTGGGTGATATGCACCAAAATCTAACCAGCTCTTAATCTCAATGGACCAAAACTACGTGTGAAATTTGGTTTCGATATTTAAACTATTGTAGTTTTTGAGCTAGCTCGTCCACAAAAATTTCGTAACGCACAGACTAACTAACAAGACAACCAGACAGACTAACAGATATTTTGACAAAACAATTATTATCTCGAAAAATATAATTTTTTTGTTGTTCACTTATTAAAGCTTTTTTGTAGAGCGAAATGCCATGGTTTCGCTCAATTTTTTTAATCGAAATAGATTCGCCCTTTTTTGAGATATTTCGAAAAAAATAAGGAAAAAAAACACTTTTTTCATGCACGATTACAATACTTGACCATACCCTGTATGGTAAATTAAAAATACATATTATAATTACATTCTTGCTATCAGAGTTAAAAATTATTATCTATGTAAAAATGTATTAAAATAAAAATGTCTACGGGTAGTCGGGTTGTCCGAGCTGGCTAAGTCGCTGGTCTTGCTTCAGCATCGTTGATGACGATGTTCAAGCGGGAGACCCAGGTTCGAGCCTGGGTAGCATATAAAATTTCTTCCGGCTAAAACTCGCCTCCCACACTAACCCTACTTTAATGATGTACTGTCTAAATGGGCTTTGTTTCCGGTGACAATAAAGAAGAAAAAAATGTCTACAAATCCGATTCAGATAATCCGGATGTCCGGATAAATGAGGGCCGGATAAACGATGTTTTAGAGTAATTTATTTTTGTGATATAAGAACTACAATTGAGCAACTACTATATGATTTTACAAAAAGAGAATTATATTTAGCAAAGTATTTAAAATTCAAAATGTTAAGTCTTTTTTTGTGAAGTGGTTAACAAAGAAAAACAATTAAGTAGTAATGATTTTTAATTACTCTTAACTATTAATATATATCTATCACTAGCATGAACTCAGGTTAAAAAATTACTCTCCTAGAGTATTAGTATTAAATCACGCATAAAAATAAATATTTGCTCTTTGTGCTTTAATAGCTGAAATACGGAGAAAAATATTTTTCAACTATGATTTTTTTCTCATTGTGTGTCTGAATTCCGATACCCACGATAGCCCAAGAACAGAAAGTCAAAAAGTTCATTTATATCAATACATAATACTGATTAGATTTTGAAATATCTGGTTCAAAGGGGTGAAAATATTATTTTTTGAATTATTCTATTGAGATTTTAAGAGGATGTTATAGTATAGCCATAAATGAAGAATTTATATTTAAGTTTATTAATAATTACTAGGGAAGCTCTAGTGAACCGAGTCATGAAAAAGTTTTCACTTTTTTACTATTATTTAATGTGCGCGTGAGCGATTCTTTCATTAGAATCTGATCGATGAAAATAAATATAAAGAACGTGGATAGTATGATCTCTCTTTTTTTAGAGATAAGGAATATTGCAAGGATGGCTGAAACAGGCCTCGACTTGTAAGGCGTATCTACTTACAAGATCAGACTTGTTTCAGACTAATAGAGATTAATTTCTTAGCTTCTATTATTCTAGGAATGGCCTTTTGCACTCGGACCAAAACGATACTCGTTATAGAGAGGAGAAATATTCATTGGACTTAATTAAAATTTAGACAAAAATAAACAAAAGAAATTACATGTTGCGGCTCTAACTTAGCAAGTGAACCAAGTATTGAAAAAGTTTTTACTATTTCTTCTATTTCTTTGTATTTTTAATCGCGTCGAGAAATCGACTAAAATTTAGTTTACAATTAACTTTGCCCAGTAGGCACTTATAATTTTTTTCCAAAAAACCGGGACACCTGAACTATACCTTCAAACCACTACAGTCCCGGTCAAACCGAGAGATATGGTAAGCCTAATTATAGAAAATCATTTTTTTATAGCCTAAGTCAAAAAAATAATTGAATCTATATTTGAAGGAGACATAAAAATAGTGTCTTCTGCTGGAATTATAAATTTTCAATTTATTAAAAATTTATAATTTTGAAATTGATTTTTTTTAATGATGTTCTAGCAAGAAGATGTATCTACCAAAAAGATGCAACCCATGTATTCGGAGTAGACCTTTGCATCATGAAAAGAAAACAATTGATAGAAATAAATTAAATTTCGGTCTATGAAAGACTGATAGTTTGGTCTTAATTTGAAACTGATTAATCTCATTTTGAAATTGATTATTCACAATTTCAAGTTGAAAAAGTTTAGAATTCTTAAAATGGAATTTAGTTTTTAATAATGCAGATTTGGAAGGTGGGACTTTTAGAGAAGTAAAAGAAGTTGAATGAAATAGAGACAAATCGAAGCGAGTAGTCATAGGAGTGATTAAACATTATGACGATCATTGGTGTAGTTAAGGAGTTTTCATAGGGGGCGGCCGGACAGCTGATTAGCCACCACAAGGTTTCAATTTAGGTAATCCGATTAGAGATCAACTGACTTTTTAGTAGAATTGACAAATTTTGGAAGTAACGAAATAATTTAATGAGAAATACATAAGTGATACCTCATAATAATGGAGTTTCGATTTTTCTAATGCAGTTTTGTAGGGAGTATTTATCTAACTTTCCACTTAAATTTTAAGGGAGACAACGAAATTTAAACTTAGTAATACTTTGCGAATTGCTCTAGCAATTGTTGAACTATCTGTTGCTTCAAGTTTGGAACAGGCTATTAAATATGGTCCACTCGGCGGCTCATTTATGTTAAGTTATTTCTGCTCGAAAAATAATCTTTTCGGAATATTTTCTTAAAAAATCAAAAACTCTTAAAATTACAAAATGTATAAACCATAAAAAATGGAAATTGTCAATTTTAGTTAAAATAGGCACTAAAAAAGGCATTTATAGAGTAAATAGGCACTAACACCCAGAATAGGGCAAAGTAGGCATTATAGGCACTAACAAATGTCTCTTGTTTTATTCAGAATTTCATGAAACGCATAAATATCATTTGGCCTAAATTTTAAGTTATAAATAAAAAAAGCCAAATAGGGTGAAATCCGATCCCTAGTGATAATACAGTAGGTACTGTTCTTCTAGTATTTTATTTTTTGTTAGTCGATTTTTTTAGAGCAAAAGAAAAATTTCAAATTATGAAAATAAAATTTCCCATGAAACAGAAATCAATAGGAAAAGAAAAATTCAATTTTTTTCTACTAACAGTTTTTATCAGTCTTTGAATCTGATCACTGATTGGTGCCAACTGATACTGGGAGTTGCAACTTTTCTACTCGTTAAGGGTGAATTTCATTTCCGTACAGAGAAAAGTTGGTCAATGCCAACATATTATATTTATCTATTATTTAAATCTTTCTAGTGGATAGGTAGGTATTTCCTGTATAAAGACATCTGGGCAGTAGATTACACACATTGATCTTTGCATGAATAAACGGTAATGGTTTTATGCTTAGAGCTTTGAATATTTTTACAGGTAGAATAATACAAAGAAAAAAAGGATTTTACTTTATTCGTCAATTCAGTTTTCCTGAGTTGCAGAGATTGGAATCTTTAACACCCCGAATACGACTCGCATCTGTGGAGAGGGTTGACTGGAGGTGGACTGAAAATGAAAACAACTTATCTAATTGAAAAGTTTTTATTTTTTGCTGAGAGTAGCAAAGAGGTTGTCCTCTACTTGATGCAAATAAACATATACACATAAGTATATATTAAATATGGGTAGCACCCAAAATCCTCACAGCCAATATTCCGACAAGCAAAAATCCCGATAAGCCAAAATCCCGACATTTGAAAATTCAGACCAGTATTTTTATTAATCTTTTTTTATAAAGATATATATAGTACAATAGAGCATCGATAATAGGGACGTCAAAAATCCGGACCGACGAAAATCCGGATTCAATTTCGATGAAAAAAAGTTGAAGTGAATACATACATACATATTTGTCAAAAATAAGCGTTGATGCGACACATATTGTACATTACATATGTATGTAATGGGTTTTTTAGATGTTCATAACTTTAAATTAAAATAAAACAAAGAAATATATTTTTAATATCAATGAAACTAACTTTATTGGAAAGATAATTTTGGGCCATTAATGTTTGAATATGATTTCGGCTCCCGCGACTGTCACGTAAATGGTGAAATCTGGATTTCCGATTTTCACACACTTTTGGAGCAATTGCAGGCTGTATTTCGCCAATAATTGGCCGAATGATGTGTTCCAAGTGTTCAATAGTCTCTGGTTTATCGGCGTAGACAAGTGACTTGACATATCCCCAAAGATGATAAACCAGAGACGATTGAACATTTGGAACACAACATTCGGCGAATTATTGGCGAAATACGATCGCAATAGCTGCGAAAAGTGTGTGAAAATTGGAAATACATT
The DNA here is from genome assembly GCA_024734495.1 of Forficula auricularia. NCBI lineage: Eukaryota > Metazoa > Arthropoda > Insecta > Dermaptera > Forficulidae > Forficula > Forficula auricularia. The sequence goes on from JALMQS010000075.1 coordinate 17,975,976, forward strand.
ATTCCAATTCCATATTCCGATCATCCCCCGATATCACTTAAAAACACCCTTTATATTCTTTCATTAAAATACATTATACGTTCATATTAATTAATAGATTTATTTATCTGCTCCACTTAATTAACGCACCCAAGTGAATTATTAATGGTTTTAGCAAGTTTTCATTTTGTTATGAACTCAAACGACCTTTTTTTGGTTCATTTCGAAAATCCGGATATTTTGATAATCCGGACAGGTCACAATTAATCCGGATTATTGACGCTCTACTGTATCTATATATTTGACAAGATTAAGCTAATTAACATAAAAAGTACATAATTGAAAGCATTAAATATAGATATGTGTGTATGTTTATTTGTATCAAGCAGAGGACAACCTCTTTCTTTCTCTTTGTGAAAATACTTTATTCACTAGAAGACACAGTACAGTAGAACCTCGTTTTTCCGGACTAACTAGGACCCAAGGCAAACCGGATAATCCGGATATATGGTAATAAACACAAAACAAATGCTCAAATAAGAGAATTTGAATTTATTACGATAAAAAAACATGTTTATATCAAAAATACATACATAAGTTAAAAAAAATTTTGCTAAAATTATAATTACCTACATTCTTTCTATCAGAAATGAACATTATTATCTATGTGAACGAATTTATTAAAATAAAAATGTCTACAAATACGATCCGGAGGTCCGGATAAACGAGGTTTAACTATATTTAAGTTATTTTTTGTGAATTAAAAACTCTGCTACTCTTTCTGAAAATCGCCATTTAAATTTTATATTAGCATTTCTGTTTGCAGAAGGGATAATTTTGTTTACACAATACTGTCTATCTTAGAGAGAGATTTTGTTATGCTATTTCATGACACCTGATGAAATTTGTAATATAAGTGCTCTAGAATTATAGGAGACCTCTCTTCTTGTAATAGAATCTATTGGCATATAACGTCATTTGATATCTTAATAATAAACCATCACGGCTTGTCACTAATTAGCTAAATGAGATTCTTAGCCTTGAATGCGATCGGCGCTATCAAAACCTGTCTGTCTCAGTTCAACCAGCTCCCTGAAATTTAATCATTAAGATGTTTTCACTCTTAATCAGAAAATCAAGATATTGTGATAATGAGAGGGAGAGACAAAGCGAGAGAAGAGAGAGCCCTTTTCTCCAATCTTTTCGTTTTTCTTCGAACTTGAAAAATTTATTAACTTAGTTAATTTGTCGCATTTCGAAATCTTCTAATCTCTCTTAAAGTTTTCTTAAAAGAGAAGGAAAGGGAAAAAAATAAAGGAATTTAGACAAAAGAAGGGAAAAACAAAGAGAGTGAAAAATCACGATAGGGTTAAAAGAGGGGGTGAATGAGAGGGAAGTCAAAGTCTTGAAGGGATTAACTTGGTAATGAAATAAACCAATCAGTGGCTTTCTCATTCGGGAATAAATGACCGAAGAGGCATTTTTTATGAGCCGTCCCCACTTGGCACTCACTTACTAAGGTGCGCCACCCCGTGCAGAACGCTGGCTCGTAGCCAATCCTTTGACAACACAAGAAGGTGGAAATTATCAAAACGAAAAAACTTCTGACGCCTTTGATTCAACCATCAATTGACAAAAAAAATGTCTTTCGCTTATCCTACATGCAAATCATGCATTAAAATAAAATAATTAAAAATTAATGATATTTATAAAATTTATAGAAAGCAATATTTATAAGTGAAATTGAAATTAAAAAAGTGACGTTTTATAGAAAAAGATGAAAAAACTAAAAATATCCAACTAAAAATGCCAGCTATGATGATGAGCAAGTAATCAAATCTTCCTTACCGTTTTTGAATTATCGCGTTTACAGACTAGGACCCAGACCGAGGTGTGATCCGCGATTGGAAGTAGGTGTACACCTCTTTGGAAGTATTTTGGAAGTACTTGGAAGTATTTTGGAAGTACTTGGAAATATTTGGAAGTACTTGGAAATATTTGGAAGTACTTGGAAATATTTGGAAGTACTTGGAAATATTTGGAAGTACTTGAAAATATTTGGAAGTATTGGGAATATTTGGAAGCACTTGGAAATATTTGGAAGTACTTGGAAATATTTGGAATTACTTGGAAATATTTGGAATTACTTGGAAACATTTGGAAGTACTTGGAAATATTTGGAAGTACAAGTCGAAGTAGGTGTACAGCATATTAGGTCGCGGTTCACCCCTCGACCCAGACACATGGCTTTTGAGGAACCTATTGGACTTTAGAAACCACAAAATTTTATATAAAACTATAAGGGCTATCTATATAAAAATTTTAATTTGACTTTTGTGACATCACAATTTTTAAGATTGTGTTAGAGGGCGAGTGGTGGTCTAAAAATCTTGAAATTTCTGTGACGTAGTTTATGGACTGCCCCTTAGTTGAGTTTAGTTTATAAAAAAATTATTAAATTATAGGGTATAAAAGTGATAGTGTGACGTCACAATACAATGAAAATGTCACAGAATATGACACAGGGGGAGTGAGGGTCTAAAAATCTTGAAATTCGTGTGACGTAGTTTATCGACGGCCCCAAAAGTGTCAAATTAATATTATTGGGATTAGAAAAGCCCATTTGATAAGATCTTATTGGATTTCTTAAATAAATGAAAATAACTTTGGCCACTGAAGGTACATTTTTTTTATCTAGTATTGCCCAATTGGCACTAAGTAAGTAAGTCGGTAAGTCGCCCCGTGAAGAACACTGGCTTGCCGCCGCCAACCCTTTGAACAACTCAAGAAAAAGGGAATTATCAAAAAGAAAAAACTTTCGACGCCTTTCAATCGCCCGTTAATTGACAAAAAAAATACCCTCAGTTTCTTCTTTTTTAGGAATATTAAAAAACGTGGCAGGAAGTCAAGATGAATCATTGCAAGCGTGGAAGGGAAGGGTTGGGGATGAATATTGAGGAGCGACTCCGGCGCCGATGAAGAGTCTTTCTGTCGCAGTCAAAACAAGCCACATTCTCGTAAAGGGTGCTTGGGGGGAAATCCCCTCCTTGGTTCCTTGGGGGTGGCGTTCTGATGAAGGATCACAATGCAACCCCGTGCTCTCCAAAAGCTCTCCACATACAACTATGGGGGGCGGGGCAGTGTTGAGGAAAAAATCACGGGGAAAAAATGAAAATGAAAAAGGGTCGCGGCTCTATGCATATGTTCGAGATGGATGCTTGATGAAAATGGAATTTCCAAAAGGATGACAGCAGAATTTTCTACTAAAAGGTGTTGAAAAAATTATTTAAAATATTGCATGAAGGATTAGGGAGAGATTTTATTTAAATAAAGAAAAAAAGAAAAAAAATAAGAATAAAATAAAAAATAGTCGTAAACAGAAAAGAAAAGCTTTTAAGTAACTATTTCTACTCAACTAAAATTCCCACTAAAAAAATAAAATAAATGTATTATGGGGTTTAATGTGAAGATTTCTATCTAATTGTCACTTTGATAAATTTATATTAAATATAGAGTTCATTGAAAAAACTTGACAAAAATAGATTTTAATAAATAAATATCAATTGTCTAGTTCAGTGTTTCACAACATTTTTTGTGCCATGTCCCCCTAAGCCTTTCTAAAATTTCCATGATCCCTATGTAACATATACCTACATAATTTTTAAATTCCAAAAATGTAATTATTATTTATATAAATATAATTACAAAAACAAAATTTTGTATGGTTCTATTTAAGTGTATTTTATATATTGTTGAAAATACTTACTATCAAATTTTTTAACATTTATTTTTTTCAAATATAGGTTCCTAACTAATTTATTAGATTTTTAATTTATATGGACAAGCCAATTTGGCTCTGTTTTCTATAAAAAAAAACCTATTTAGGCGATTATTTTTAGTGGAGGGGATACAAGCACAATGGCTTGGAAACGATCCGGGTAGTATATGTGTATCCATATAGAGATTTCGTAGTGTGAGTGGACAATCACGTTAAAAAAACATAACCTAAAATTTTAGTTCCGTTCATATTTATAAAGTGGTTACGGGACTAAAACTTTTTTGTATAGATTGTCGCAAAAGAACCTCCTTAATTTAAAATTTAACCACAAACTACTCGTATATAATCTTTATATAAAATATGTTTACCTTAAAAAAAATAGTTTTTAACATCTTCTTGTTATTATAAATAGGGGTTTATAAATATATTAATGTGTTTGATGTAAAAATGAATAAATAATGATAAGTTGTTTTGTTACAGCGGATATTTACAAATTTGCTTGTTTTATTTTCCAATTTTCCGGACAGTTTTTCCAATTTGTCTTTCTCTCAAACCTTATTCGAACGATAAAAAACATTAAAAAAAAATAGCCATTCAAGCCGGTCCAGCCATTCTCAAGTTATGCGCTTACCAACGAACAGCATTTCATTTTTATATATAAAAGATAAAGATAATATGAAAATACCAACATTTCGATGAATTTTGTATCGTAATTGTAATCTACATTTTTCTTTTCTTTTCTTTTATTTTAGATTCAAGAATTGGTTGAACTTTTAGCTCAAAATGGAACTGGAGATATTTTTGATGCGTCAGCGAAAGGATCCATTACAGCTGTGAAATATTGGTACTCCATAGACCCCCCCTCTATTCATGGAAAAAATGAATATGATTGGATGCCTCTGCATTATGCATCCCTCAATGGACATTTAGCAATTGTAGAGTTCTTATTGTCCAAAGAAGTGGATGTGGATGCAGAGACTTCTTATAATGCAACATCCTTAATGTGGGCCTCTAACAGAGGTCATGTCTCGATAGTCAAAGCGTTGTTGGACAAGGGGGCAGGAATCAATCGTGAAGATAAAGTTAAAGACACACCACTACATTATGCAGTTTGGAATGATCAATTGACAGTAGTGGAATTATTGGAAATCCTCTCTATAGCTACTAAATAGTCATCTGACCTAATTGTAGATAATGAACTTTCTGTTATGAAATTAAAACATCAAAATGCTTCTTCATTAGAGTTTTTGAATATGTAGAATATCTAAGCCTCTAAAGCAGGATTTAGCTAAATTTCCACATAAATTTCACCATCACTGCCTAACCCTTTGGGGTACACAAATTTATATAATGACCTTTATTCAAAACATTTAATTTAAAACAGAAAAGTTATTTTGACTGAAATGTCTAAAATCAATAGTTTACGCGTTAAAAAATATTCCAGTATTGTAGAGTGAATGGACTTGAATCAATAATAAATGTCTCTATGATGGGGGGAGATCCTCTCGATATAACAGACCAAAAGAATTATAAATCAGAAAGAAATCGATCTTATTTCATCGATTTAATATATCTTGAGGTTCATAGAACTCTTACTATAAGAAAATAGCATTTAGATTAAGAATTTTGTAGTTTAAAAGAAATTGTATCAAAAGATTCAATTTCTTTTCTCCGGGAGCGAATCAACTAGAAATGGCAAAAGTTTTATTTTTTTCTCATTAGATATTTTATTCAAATCTATTAAAATTTAATATCTTTGTGTTATTTTCATTTATCCTTTATATCAGACTAATTATTATTAAGAAATTTGCATTTTAAAGGGTAGTTTATTTGAAGTCCAATTTGAAAAAACGTTATTAACTCCGTTGAATTTTTTTTTTAATAGAAAATTAATAGATATTATAAAACAATTAATTATTAATAAGTTAATTCAATTTTGAACGAAATTGATTAAGTACTTTTTGAGAAAATGGTCAAAAACCATCTGAACCGTCAAAAAACGATGTTTTTTGAAAGCACGAGATGCCTTTGAAAAAAGTTAAAAAGTCACATGAAACGAAATATTGACTTGTGACATGGAGGTGGATTTTAAAATGTTTCTAAAACGGCTTTTCATAGACGGGTTTTTGACGATTTTCTCAAAAAGTACTGAATCGATTTCGTTCAAAATTAAATTATATTTATTATCATTTCCGTCCATAATTTAATTTATAATTTGAAAGTTTATATTGGGAAATAAGGACAAGTTTTTAGTGTGACTTTTTTGTTTATCCACCTGGTGGATAAATAAAAAAAGTCACACACAAAAAACTTGTCCTTATTTTCCCAATATAAACTTTCAAATTTTAAATTATATTATTAATAATTAATTGTTTTATAATATCTATTAATTTCATATTAAAAAAAAATTCAACGGAGTTATTAGCGTTTTTTCATATTGGACTTCAAATAAACTACCCTTTAAAATGCAAATTTCTTAATAATATTTATCTGATATAAATGATAAATAAAAATAACACATAGATATGAAATAAAAATGAATAAATATCTAATGAGAAAATTAATACAAACTTTTTGCTATTTCTAGTTGATTCGCTCCCGGAGAGAAGAAATTGAATCTTTTCATACAATTTTTTTAAACTACAAAATTCTTAATCAAAATGCTATTTTCTTATATAACAGACAGACTGAACCTTCAGATAGAAGAAATCGATAAAATAAGACCGTTTTTCTTTCTAATTTATAATTCTTTTGGTCTATTATATAGAGAGGATGTCTCGCTCAGAGAGACATTTATTTATTATTGATTTAAGTTCATTCACTCTACATACAATATTGGAATATTATTTAACACGTAAACTATTGATTTTAGACATTTCAGTCATGTTAACTTTTCTGTTTTAAATTAAATGTTTTTAATAAAGGTCATTGCATTGTATTGTGTACCTCAAAGGGTTAGGCAGGGATGGTGAAATTTAAGTGGAAATTGAGATTAACTCCCTACAAAACTCATTGTTCCCCCCAGAAAAATCGAAATTCTATTATTACGAGTCTTACTGTATTTCTCATTAAATTATTTAGTTAATTCCAAATATTGTCAATTCTAGTAAAAAGTTAGTTGATCTCTAAACGGATTACCCGATTTGAAAGACTACTCAGTTTACCAGCTGTCTATTTTTTGAACCTCCTATATTATAATTAACAAAAATTTATATTAACTTACATTTTTAGACGGCCTTCGGGGTTTTTAATTGAAAAGTTTTTGTTTTGCCGAGAGTAGCAGAGTTGTTTCTCCTTCGGGGTTTTTGACCATTTTCTCAAAAAGTTCTGTATCAATTTCGTTCAAAATTGAATATAATTATTAATAATTGATTGTTTTATAATATTTAATTTCATATTTTTAAAAATTAGTAATTAGATTTATTTAAATTACACTTTAAATAAAATACCCTTAAAAATTAAAATTTTGGAGACATGAAATTGGATGTTTTCATATAACGGTAAAAATAGTAAAATTCTTAATTGAAATGCTATTTTTTTATATTATAAAGATGCTCTGAGCGCTTCTAATAGTTTATATTGATGAAATAAGATCGATTTCTTTTCTAATTTTTAATTTTTTTTGTGCTGTTTTATCGTGAGCTTGGAGCGCAAGCATCTCTTCATGAGCGATGTGGATACATCAAGTTCATTCAATCTACACTATTGTGGGATTTCATTCTCCGCTCTTTCAATGTAAAGTGCTTTTGAAAATAGGGATTCATTTTCGCCTTGAGAAAGACGTTTGTTGTTTGCCCGTCAAAATCTTTCGATAAAATGACAGGTGAGCAGCAAGGACACGCCCCTTTTATAAAAAGATCGAGCTCGGGAAAAATTATCCATACGTCACGTAAAACGCGGGAAGAATTAACATATCAGCTTAATTGCTAATTAGAGCTAATTAGCTTATAAAAGACGCCAGCTCCTCGAAGCGAATTCAGTTGTTATCATTCAGTTGTAATGTGTGAGTTGTCACTTGTTGAAACTCATTGAATGAGCAGCTCTCCAGGGTGACTGCGATCACCTTGGAACGATTTGGAACGAACCGGCTTGTGTTGAAGAAGTAATTTCTATACAGGTTCTGTAAAGAAGAAGCAATAAATGCTGGCATTGTGCCGTTATTTTGTTAAAAGCATATTTTCAACTGCCTAGTGCGAATTTTTATTTAAAATAGCAGTTTTAACTGGCTCTAAGGCCGCCAATAGAGATTATCATCTCTGAAGATCATCTCCCATCTAAGCCCGGCAAATCTCCTTCCAACTAATCCTTCGAGCCAAACATAATAAAATCATCCATCATCTCAATCATTTCCTATACTATTGAAATATTTTTTAACATATTAAAATGTAATATATTGACGAAAATGAATTTAGGTTAAATCAAAGATTTTAATAGATATGCTTATATTGAATGCAGGAGGGTCTTGTCCCCTCGGGAGTCGAACCCAAGCACTAGTACGCTTTCAGGGAAACTAGTCAGACCCTTGAGACCATCACCTCCAAACATGCAACATATAACCAAAGGCAAAAATTTTCACTCCATTCAATTCGATTGGAATAGTAAAAATTGCTGCTTAACTGCAATAAAGATTCAGCATCGGACCACACTGGAGGCAATTAAATGCAAGGAATACCTTTGCATTTAATATATTAAATATAGGTACAATAAAGTACTGGGTGGGTTTCGAGTGTTGGGTGTCCAGGGGGGGTGGCGGGGGTGGGGCGGGGTGCAGTGTCGGGGTGGTGATGTGGGGCTCGGGTGCATGGTGCGGGTGGCGTTCGGGGTGGGGATCCAGGGGGCGTAGCAGCTAGTTATTAATATTAAAATTCTTTCAATTTAAAAATTATTAATATTAAATAAATAATTAATTAATTAAAAGTGTTAATTGAAATTATTTATTATTTTACTATGTTATTATAAAAGCAACGTGCTGTGAATCTAGAGATAAATGAAATTTAAGTCTTTCTTATTTATAATTCTAATTGCGATAAGCTTCTCGGCATTCTCAAAGGGGAAATCTCCCATACATTATTTTTCAATGTTTTTTTTTTCTGTTTATTATTATAAATTCACTAAATTACTGGCACCGTCTATAGTTTTGGAATAAATTAATATTTTCACATCATATTCGACTACAGCAAGAGCCTCAAGAGTCTGAAAACAATTATAGAAATCAATATTAGCAACATTCCATTAAATCTTTATATTATTATTTTTTAAGGTGAGATGCACTATTAAACACTTAAATCTTCATTTTTCACCAACCCTAGCAAATGTTCTTTCGTTTTATTATTTATTTTTTTAATTAAATCGAGACTAAAAAAAACGAATGGAATGGAAAAATCCGTGATTGACAGAATTCTAATGGGGATTTGAAAAAGGAGGGATTTCCGACCAGTCTGCTTGCTGAGGGTTTGAGACCATATGAACTGCTCTAGAGTGGTCCAATTAATTGACAGCATCAAGTATATCAGTGTCGGGATTTGAGGCTGGCCATGTGTGGGCTCCGCACTTGTCCAGAGTGCGATGCCATGTTGATCGTTAATGCACTCTGCCAACTACGCCGCTTGATGTACATATACATACACAACCACCCACCTAGAAAAATGACAAACACAGATCGCGAAACACGATGCTTGTCATTTACAACAAATTTCGCTGTTTAACATATAAATACGTGATATGGGTATGAAAGATCAATCTCTCCACCACTACACACCCGAAGCCAAATTAATTATATTTTCTAGAGCCAGATTAAATGATTAGAAAATATGTATGTAAATGTACGAAATCAGGAAATGTGCACATTCACTACCAGATTAGGTAAATGTAAATATAAACTACAAACAAGGGCCTTGCTCTATGTTCTATGACAGGGATGTCCAACCTTTACCTTTTGACCTACATGGGCCACATTTGAAGAAAAAAATTGTCGCGGACCACGGATAAAATATTCTAATTCTATTGATATTTGTTATTCAAAAAAGATAGTTAATAATGTAGAAATAAAAACTTTATTATTTTTTTAGGTCATAGTGAGCTTCTAATTTTACTTTTCGTAAATTTTATACTTGAAAATAGCTTCTCATATATGTAAATACATACCTATACACAATTAGATAATTAAGAAAAAAGGGAAAAAAATTGTTTTTCTATGCCTTTGCTAAAGAAGAAAACAAGTTTTGAACACTGCTGTGGAGAGAGAGGAAGGAAGCATTTTATTTGTTTCCTTCATTGACACCTTGAAACCCTGAAGAAGGAGGGAAGAATGCCCCGAAATGTCGGTTTGAAAGGAAAGGAGGAAGGATTCCAATAAATTACACCTTATTTGTGATATGTGTTAATTTTTTCTTTCCTCGCTACCCCTGGGCTGCCTTCCATTACATTCAATTAAAAGTTCTACTCAGTCCGTCTCTCTCCAGAGAAAATTTCGTTGCAAAAAAATTAAGTTATATCATGCAGAAAAATAAATATAAAATAATCATGGTTGTAAAAATAAAATAAAAATTATTAAATTGATGTATTTATGGGACGTCGTGTTGGCCCCCCTCCTCCTTTTTTTCACTATATTGTAATAAGCTAGACTTAAATATATATACCTAAATTTTAGAAAATTATGAAACAGGTTGAAAATTTTATTATATTTTCATTTATTTACCATTTTCACTAGGTATACTTCAACTTTGAATAAAATACAGCAGTTAAAAGTATTTTTTCCAAGAGCTTCATATTTGGAAAGAGTTGTTTTTCCTGGTCTTGAGAGACATTGACAAGTGTGCGGTAGAGGGTCCTTATTTTGGGTATTTTCTACTTTTTACGCTGACAGGGGCTCATATGGTTAGAAATAAATACAAATAAATATAAGTACTCCAATCTCAATTTTAATCTGTGTCGCACAGCGATGCAAGTTTCCCATCCAAATAACATGGGATTTTTGACATTGAAAGATAATTTTTTATTCGGGCCAAAGTAATGGTTCAAAAATTTGAAACTCTGTAAACTTTATCCTTATAATAGTAGCTATCCTTCCGAATTTTTACAGATTTTTATCTATTATAATTTTGCAGTTACAGCTAGATAAAATTTGCTAAATCTTAGCGTTAATAAGTTATAGACTCCAAAATTATAATAGCTAAAAATCTGTAAAAATTCGAAGGAATAGCTACTATTATAAGGATAAAGTTTACAGAGTTTCAAATTTTTTGATCAATTACTTTGGGCCGGAATAAAAAAATTATCTTTCAATTTCAAAAACCTTATGTTATTTAGATGAGAAACTTGTATCGCTATGCGGCATAGATTAAATTAAGATAGAGACTTAAAACTTTGGGAATACTTTTTTATTTATTTCAAACCCTGTCAGCAAAAAAATTAGAAAATACCTGAAATAACGACCACTCTACTATGCATTTACATATTATTTGCTTTCCTCTTTTTTGATTCAGTATAGTTGGAATTAGATAATTTCCTTTTTACCACCAGAATTTTTAACAAAGCCCTTTCGTGAGTACCAACTAGTTTTAACAAGTCATATCGAGTTTTAAATAGAAAACTTTTAGTAAAAAGTAAAAGTAGATTTTTGAAGCGGAAGTTTTTTTTTATTTGAATTCAATCTTTAGGACTAGGAAGGCTAAACCTGTCTTCTAGACGTACCTTGAAATAGTATCTTTACAGAGACGAGAAATTAAATTTTTAATATTTACATTTAACTTACATTCTTTACCTTTTTCATGTCTCTGTTTATGAGTTTATGCTTTCATAGCTATGTTCAATATAAGAAAAAAATTAAAAAAATCTGTATTATATTCAACTAAATTAAACGTTGAAAGTTAATTTGGCTTTTAATATTTTTTATTAAAAAAAAAAATAATAATACAAAGAGATTGTCTTTGGCGTCAGCGAATACCTGGACATGATTTAAAGTCGAAATATTTATTACTATTGACTTTGAAACAGATTGATTTAGCTTAGTAAATAAAATCGAAAATATTGTTTTATTTGTTTAGGCTTTAAATCGACTGATATGTATTAATAATTATTCTTCAGCAGAAAAGGTATGTTTTATTCTAGATGTTTCTTATTATATTGTTCATCATCAAGAAATGTCTACCTTAAAGTAGAGGGTCCCGGGTTAGTTTAGCTCCAGATTCTAGCGAGTAGCATGCTTGCTTCATCATGGTGATGTCGATGATGAAGCGGGAGACCCAAGTTGAAGCCTCGTTCACAAAAATTTGACTAACGATAATCTTATAATCCGGCTGCTGCATTAACGACACTAACACTTAAATAAATTACCATACTTAGGATTTAGCTAAATAGTAAAATAAATAGTATCCGAAGCCAAAAAAGAGTTTAAAGTAGCAAAACCAATTGATTAATAAATCTATAAAAAACAAGAGCGGTGGTGTCTCATCCACTCAATCCGAGCAGTTGCAATATTTATTATTATTATTCAATATTTGACCACATCTTTTGATTTTCTACAGAAATCTTTATTTTACTGTTATCGGCATTTGTCTTTTATATACTATGAATTTTGTTTTAATTAAGTCAAAAAGGATCCGAGAGTCAAATGGGGTTTAGGTTAATTTTTAATTAATTTCGGAAAAAGCAATACGTTTTAAAAGTATGATTGTAATTATTAATTAGATGATTAAATTGTAATATTTATTTTATATAAATAAAAAATAAATAAAACTCGTATGTAGAAAAAAGTAAAAGTAAATTATGTTTGTATTAATATCCATCAAATTCTAAAAAAAAGGAAAAAATCGAAAATTAGAATTGAAATGAGCAATTTAAATATAATAATAAAATGGAATATTGAAAATGAAAATTTTAATCAGTAAACCGTTATTGAATATTTATTATCAAAACAGAGTGAGTATTGGGGAGGGTTTAAACGAAGGGATGTCGAATCAATATATTGTGAAAATTATTACCATTAAAGCTTAAAAATAATTTTTAAATCTCTTAGGATTCATTATATTTTTCCAGGATTATGTTTTATGTAAAAATGCTATTTGCTATATGGGAACAAGGATATCTAACAAGTTAGAAAATTTTGATTTAATACTGATAGTAAATTCATCATTTTATCATTTCTCATTGAAACCTTAAATTTTTGTCTTAATGAATCTATATTTTTTACGATTCTCTAATTCTAATTTAGTATCTAAAAATAAAAAACAACTTTTTTAAGGTTCCGTACAAACGATAAATGGAACCCTATTAAGGTGGATCTGTCAATACAATGTCAGATATGTCTGTCTATCCGTCTATCTTCTATCAGATGGTTGTAGCTAGTAAACTTTATTTAGTTACAATCTTAAATATACGTGTTATATGTATTTATTTTGTCTAAAATCAAAAATCATATTAAAATTTTAATTGTCTGATTATTATGATGAGGGTGGAATTCTACAGCTCGATAATTCTCTCCTTATCGCCGATAAATAAGTGCAAATTTGATATCTCAAATATTTGGAAGAAATAAGGTAAGGGACATTAGTTGGTGTGCGAGTCTGACTAGTAGGTAAACGATCATTAAATTAAATTTAAATAAAAATAAAAAATTAAAGATATTTATTATTGAAATAGAAAAAACACCTTCACGCTCTATCTTCGCTAAGAATCAGTGGTTTCGAAACCCGGTTAGTGGTTTAAGGGTATCACATCTTTTTCATGAAAAAAATGTTTTTTTTTATTTGATTTATCTAAAATTAACTATCTGAAATATGTGCATTAATATGGTATAGAGCAAGGGTTTTCAACCGGCGGCCTGCGGGCTGCATACGGCCCAGCGCCTATATCAATGCGGCCCGACACAAAATCGTAAACTTATGAAAAACTTTGAAAAAATTTTAATACTTTTTATTATTAAAAAAACTTGTCCCAAATGTACCTACACATATAAAGAGTCTTTAAAAATACCCAATTTATTTGCTTGTTTCCCAATTTAAATCCATAGTACACGAAGTTTTTAATCATCATACAGGGATACAGCATAATCAAATTAACATCATCATACGATGCACGTGTTTTTGCATGATTATTATCAATATTTTAACTATTCCTTCTATTATTACCTTTATTATTACTTAGAAGAGTTGTAAGTAGTTTTAATTGTTTAATTTATCCTTTCAGATAAGTTGTGGATTTAAGTGACTGTAGATTTAATTCTTGAAATTTCGAGGGTTGATAATTTTATAAATTACTATTATTTATTATTTTAAATTCATCATACAGTTTCGCTCACCGCTGATAGACCATTCTCAGTAGTAAAAGTCGTATTAGTTTCAGGATATTGTCAATATAAACACTTAGGCATTTTTCATTTGTTTTCAAAGAAAGATATACATTCATAGGTACATACACAATCCTTCTTTTGGTGGATTAAGTATATCTTGTTTTTTCGGTCTATTATTAATAATAATAATTAAACAATACGAACGCTTGTTTATTATTTTCTTGTCTGTTTACTTTTAAATGTAGTATGACTTCCACATATGACATCAGTCATTCTATGTTATTTGTCAAAGCAGATATGATTATTGTATACGAGCGGTACCTGGCGTGCCTACGGCACGCCCGGCACCGCTCGGCACTCCGGGCTGGTGGTCCTGGCGGACAGCGTCTCGAGATGTGATTATTAGCTGTCCGTAATTATATGTTTTGAAAAAAATATTTTTTTGAATAATGAATAATGATCAAAGAAAGATGAAAAAATATCATTAAATGCTTTATAAATACTTTATTAAAGCATGCAACCATTTCTCTCGAAATTCCCGATCGGTTGTAAACCTATTTCTTTTTTAATAATACATTTTAATATTTAAATTTATCTAAAAAGTGTCTCTAAATTAATTATATATAATAATTTCAAAATTAATTTATCTAATAAAATTTCAAATGACCCGCGCAGTAATAAATTAAGAATTAATCTCATTATCCCATTATCATTAAAACTTATATTATAAATTACATATATATATATATATATATATATATATATATATATATATATTAAAATTAATTTGTCTACTAAAATTTTAAGAATTTATATTTTTCTTAAATTCAAAAAAAAACAAAAAATAATTTTCGGGGTATGAATTATTTCCAAAAAATTAAATATATATTAATATATAATATATTTTAAATGAGACACGCCGTAAATCTAATATTCTAAGATATATAGAGGAATATATTAATATATAGAGATATTATAGATATATAATATAGAGAATAGATATGTTTTATTTGTAAAATTTGACAATATAACAACTGTCATTGAATATTAGTTGCTTTTTCTCCCACATGTTCCTTGCTGCGCCACCGGTACTGTCTGACAATGGCTTTTATATATACGAGCAGTACCCGGCGTGCCTACGGCACGCCCGGCACCACTCGGCCCTCCGGGCAGGTGGCCCTGGCGGGCAGCGTCTCGAGATGTGATTATTAGCTGTCCGTAATTATATGTTTTGAAAAAAATATTTTTTTGAATAATGAATTTTGATCAAAGAAAGATTAAAAAAATATCAGTAAATGCTTTATAAATACTTTATTAGAGCATACAACCATTTCTCTCGAAGTTCCCGATCGGTTGGAAACCTATTTCATTATTATATTAAGGTAAGATAGCAGTACCAGGCGTGCTCCGAGCTGGTGGCCCTGGCGGGCAGCGTCTCGAGATATGGCTATTAGCCGTCTATAATAACTTGAAATGAAAAGTAATTTGTTGAATGATGAGAATCGATAAAAAAAGGCGAAAAAAACATTAAAAAAAACTTTATTAGAGTTATATTAAAACAAATAAACAAACACAAATAACATAAATATACGACCATACACTCAACATCTAACAATTGATAAGGGAATAAAGTTAAAAAAACATATTATTGTAGCCGGGTCAACAGAATATTTCCTCATAAACAACATTTTTTGTATAAACATTTTCGTTGTTCGATAAATGGCCCTGTGCCTCGCCATCTTGAATATAAATTTTCAAATTTTCCTTATACCTCGTCCTTGTGAGTGCAACGTATAACTGGCCATGTGAAAAAACTGGCTCTTTCAAGTAAATTCCCACATTGTTGAAAGACTGTCCTTGTGCTTTATTTATTGTTATGACAAAGGCCGGGATGATGGGGAACTGCCGTCTCTTGAGTGTGAACGGGAGATCCGTGTCAGTTGGTGCAATATTAATTCTAGGTAAAAATACCACATCGCCTTTGCGAGTACCGGTTAGTATTTCTGCTTTAATAAAATTAGTATATAGCTCCTTAACTATCAGTCGTGTGCCATTGCAGAGACCCTTTTTAGCGTTTAAATTTCTAATTAGCATGATCAAGCCACCACTTTTCAAATGAAGAATGTGTGGTGGCATCCCTGAGGGAGTTTGTGCGTTTAAAAACTCAATGGGGTAAGTATTGTGATTTTCAGGATTATCAGTGATAATGGAATCAGCACTCTTATAAATTTTAACATTTGTTGGTAGCAGGTCGATTATTTTGTTATTTAGTGCCAAGGCATCTTTATTCTTACATGTTACAATTATCTTCATTGACAGCCCTTCTACATCATGCTCATTAATAGAGGAACCATAAATTGCACTTATAATATTTTTATCCCCTACGAATGTTAAAGGAATATTTACATTATCATCGGCCAAGTTATAATAAATTAAGAATTATTCTTTTTAGGTTAAAAAATAAAATAAAATGAGAGAGTCTTCTGTTTTTTAATAAAATAATTTTTAATTATTAAAATTATTAAAAATTATTAAAAAACAGAAGACTCTCTCATTTTATTTTATTTTTTAACCTAAAATAAAAACAATTCTGTTACCATCGACAGTGAAATCTTTTATTCAACTAATAAGAATTATTCTCATTATTCCATTAAATCATATCTCATTAAAACTTATATTGTAAATTAAATATATATAATATATATTTATATTTTAAAATTAATTTGACTGCTAAAATTTCAAGAATTTATATTTTTCTTAAATTCAAAAAAAAATTAATTTTCCCGGTATAATATATATTTTAAATATAATATATATTTTAAAATTTCAAATGAGACACGCCGTAAATCTAATATTCTAAGCTATATTAATATTAATATATAGAGATATTATAGATAGAGAATATAGAGATATTTTATTTGAAAAATTTGACAATCTAACTATTAGTTGCTTTTTCTCACCACATCGTTCTTTGATGCGCCACATGACATGACAATGGCTTTTATATATATAGATAGATTATTAGCTGTTTTTTGCTTAAAAACTATCGTTGGAATCAGTAACATATGTTTATGTGCGGCCCGAGACAATTTTATTTTTTCAAATGTGGCCAAAAGGTTGGACACCCCTGATATAGAGGCTTAGAATAAATATATTTTCAAAACTTAATCTATAAATATATTTTCTATACTTCTTATATTAATTTTCTTTGGAGTGGATCATAACTAGAAAGATATTGAATCTCATATAAAATTTATATTTCAGCTTATTCACCCATCTGGGGTTCTTTTCTGCTTCCTCTGACTCTCCCGATTGCTTTATTTTAATGAATGTATAAATATTTTAGTAGATTCTTGTCAATACCTATCAATCCAATTTGATGCTTTTAAAAATTGATTGAATTTGTGAATTTTTTACTACTTTCAGTAGAGGATTCAGTGTATTTCAATTAACGAAAATCCTTTGTTCAACCACTGTAGAGAATTCGCTTCGTAAAGATTTGATTGAATTTTACTCAAATGCTTTGCTGAGCACTCGTCCTCTCTCTTCATGGGATTCTAACATACACCCCTGAATAAATATGTTGCCTATTTATTTACTCCCGAACGAATCCGGATTAAATTCTATATCATCATTCAACGGATCTTATTTAGGGTCTTTCGAATTTAAACCATAAACTTTTGGAAAATTTAATATCATATGAATTTATCGGAATAATTTAGAGCTTTCAAAATTCAAAAAAATAAATATAAAATAATATAGTTAAACATTCATATAAGCATAATAATTAAGTGCTGGGTGTAAAACCAAGCCACTGAAGATGAGAAACGGATACAATTATTAATTTAAAAAATTATACAGACTCCTGAGTAGTATTTCAGACGTTCCTTCATTTTAAATCCAATCTCGCCATTTTGTTTTCTCTGATTGGCTGAAGATATTTGGTACCTCCTCTTTTTATTGTACCTTATCTAAAATTTCATTCTGGGTGTATATTTGTTTGAATTTGAAAGAATCGAGTAGGAAAAATAAGGATACGAAGACCCAATAAAACTCGAGAAGCGATTAGACCCTTAAATAAAAGGCGGAGCAATTAAAACAGCGTAATCTTCTAAGTAACCAATCAGGGAAGAGAAGGCTGAAATTACCACAAAACGATAAATATTTATATCAATTTAATAACTGCAGCATATCTCATATAAATAAATGTATCTTTCAGAGACAATGTGTATTAAGGGGCCCATACACTGTCAAACAATTTGCGCAACGGGAGCGTTTGTGCAACGCGTTGTGTTGTGTATGGGCGAGTTGCGCAATATTTCCAAGGGTATGATTATGAATGATGCGTTGTGCATCGCTTTGTTGTGCAATTTCCCTGGCAATGTATGGCCACCGGCAAACGATGCGCAACGCTTTGTTACGCAATTTTTTTACAGTCTATGGGACCCTTTATATTCTACTGATATTAAAATACGATTTCTTTCAATTATATATTTTATAGGGTATATATTTACATAGATATTTACATTTTAATAATTGTAGTTGTATTAGGATAAGGATATTTTCTTTAACTATAAATAATACTTTCACTAATGGAATTCAAATTTGATAGAGTTATAAGATTGATTTTATAATTATACTAGCAGCGACGCCCGTCTTCGGCGGTCCTCTTGACAGTTAACTTGTTTTTTTTTTATTGAAAATTTTTCAATTTAATTTTAAAAGAGAGTCCCCTCGTTTTGAGTCCCTTAGCAATTAATCCTATCTTCTTTTAAATACGAAACTCCATCACTTTTCATGTTCTATCGATATTGAGAGATTCGAATAATTTTGGTTACGTGATTTGGTAGAAATGCATCTGAACGAGTCGCTCGAATAGTACCTCTCCATCTCTGTGTATAATGTATATATATATATATATATATATATATATACATATACAATACTAGGGGAAAGAATCCAAAAGCATGAAATTAGTTTTGAATCGATTGGGGCGCGTAGAATTTAACTAGTTTTTAATTGAAATAGTTGTATAATTGAATGGGTTATTAGGTTCGCATATGTTGTATTCAGTTTGGTTTGGTTCTTTTAGCCAGGTCAGGTTCAAGGGCTTTGACGTAAAAAAATGTAGAATATTTTCGAAAATTTTAGATCCCAACATTTTCAAGCGGCTTATACGAGGCGGTCCGACGCTTTCAAAGGTCCACAAGACATAGCTCTCTCAATTCTCATACAGAGAAACAGAATTTTCATCGCGTTGCAGAAATTTCTATACATGCAACAAAATTTTTTTAAGTAAATTCACACTCTGCATGCTTTCCCTCCTTCCCGAGAATATCAATTATTATTTAAAGTTTTCACACATTTTATTATTTGCGGGTGAGCGATTCTTTCATTAGAATCTGATCGATGAAAATGACTACAAAGAGGCCGGAGAGAATGATATCTCTTTCTTTAGAGCAGCGGTTCCCAACCTTTTTTTGAGCAGGGACCATTTTGATTTCGTTATTATTAGCAGGGACCACAAGGTTAAAAAATAAACTCTATCAATCTAAAAATAATCTTTAATCGAAACGTTTAACATAATCATAAAATTCAAAAGTAACATTAATTAACAGTGTTATAGTTATTGAAAACATATAATTTTTAATAAATAATTCAGTTTGCATCAATGAGATTTTTGAGGTTGCATGTTATGTACAAGTTCTTGAATTCTTGGGGTGATATTTTTGCTCAAAGCTACGCGCATGTACTTACATGTTTATATTGTATCAAAAGTTGAAAAAAAAATTCAAGCGACTTGAAATAGCAAAAAAAGTCTCTACACTTAAGAGTTAAAAACACAGAAGTTCCTACTTTGTTTGAAGTCGCTTAATTAAAAATAATATTAATATTTAAGGAGGTTCCTTCGTTGACAGTTTTGAGGACTGAAAAAAAGAGAGACGATGATCCGATTCATAAAGGTTTTATGATGAAGACTGTCGACATTCTAATAAATTCTTTTTTTTTTTTTTTTTTTTTTTTATAAATTATATTAAAGCAATTATTTTACATGAATTAATGTATACATTGTAATTGAGCTTCGACTCCGGAGATTACTTCTCCACCATCGACTGTCCTTGATCATCTTTTTAGTCCTTGTTTTTAATAAGAGGAAAAAACTAATTAAATAAAAAATCTCTTTTTCCGATAATTATTCCAATTCCATATTTTTCGATCTCTCGATATCACCAATAAATTCTTTTTTTAAACCAATTATTTTACATGAATTTATGCATACATAGTTTTTGAGCTTCGATTCCGGAGATTACTTCTCCACCATCGACTGTCCTTGGTCATTTTTTAGTCCTTGTTTTTAATAAGAGGAAAAAACTAATTAAAGAAAAAACCTTTTTTCCGATAATTATTTCAAATCCATTGATCCAGTCCCGTCAATAAATTATTTTATTCACAATTTGTACATATATTTTCATTTGAAATGAACTATTTGTGGTTTTAAAATTATATTTTCTAATTTTTAACCGACTTCTTTATTATATATTTATATTCGAAATGCACTAGGTACTTGTGGGTTTTAAAATTAAATTTGATGATTTTCCTCGATTTCCATGGAATCCCCTCATCAAATTCTGACTTGGTGACAATCGGACCACCTCGAGAGAATATCCTACGGTCGCTATTTGTTATGCATCAGCGCGTGTTGATTCAAAGTTTGAAATCTTTCGCGGACCATATTTTAGTTCTTACGGACCACAGGTTAGGAACCACTGCTTTAGAGCTATGGTGTATTTCAAGGATGCCTGAAACAGGCCTGGACTTGTAAGTGGCACCCACTTACAAGTGTCGACCTGTTTCAGACTATTAGAGATTAATTTCTTGATTTCTATTATTCTAGGAATGGCCTTTTGCATTCGGACCAAAACGATACTGGTTATTCAATTGGATTTTATTAAAATTCAGACAAAAATGAACAAAAGCAATTACTGGTTGCGGCTATAACTAGCAAGGGTACCGAGTCTGGAAAATTTTTTACTTTTACTTCTATTTCTTTGTATTTTTAATAGCGTCGAGAAATCCACTAAAATTTATAGTTCACAATTAACTTTGCCGAGACAGGATTTATTAATTTTTTCCAAAAACCGAGAAGAAATGACCGGGCACCTGAACCATACCTTCAAACCGAGAGGTATGGTAAGGCTAATTATAGAATATCATTTTTGTATAGCCCAAGTCAAAAAAATCATTGAATCTATTATATTCATAATTTAATATATCGTTTCAAATTCAAAATTTTTAAATGAAATTAAACTAATCACAATGCTTATCAAAGAGTATTCCTAATTTGAAATTTATTAATTTCATTTTTAAATTAATTATTCCGATTTTGAAATTGATTTTTGTTAATGATTTTATAGCAAGATGTATCAAAAAGATGCACCTGTGGTTCAGAAATTATATGTATTTTATTATATATTTCTTTACTATATAAACATAACAAAGTATAAAGATTTAAATGATAATAATTTATAGCGTGGAGATACAATTGGTTGAGTAAATATTTTTACCAATAATTAATCAAAAATATTCAATAAAAGAGAATAAAAATAAATAGCAGTGAAATAATAACAATAATTATATCGATGTTTAGCCTTTTATTTTTGTTGTTTTTAACAAAATCATACAAAGTTTTAGCGTGAAAACTCAAAATAGAAGCGAGAGATGGGGATAAAAGGGGAGGGTTAGAATAGGGAGGAATAAAAGAAATACAGTGGCCGGAAAAGAGAACGATTATTAATGTCATTCTAGCAATGATCTCCCTGAAACAAAAACACAACAAAAAAACAAAAGACGCCCTTAGGGGAGGCACCCGAGTCCATCTTTTATTCCTATGCCGAGCGGGTCAACCGAAGCTTTTGTTGTTTTTTTGAATGGCGGACGTCGGCTTGGAAACAGCCCAAGGTTCATTAATTTTCTTAAAGCTTTGTCCGAAACAACTATTACATTCAAATTAATTAACCTATTACTAAAAAAAACTGAAGAAGACATATAAGGAGTGAGTTTGGGAATTTATTTGAAACATTTTTGGTCAAGAATTTTATAAAAAGAAAAGTGAGATGAAGAAACTATTAAATTGAAGGCCTAACTTTCCTTTATCTAGACATCTAGAGCCAAATGATCCCTATGGATGACTGGATTAATATAATAACTCAAAATTTTTCTATTTTTTACTTTACCATACAGGGTATGGTCAAGTATTGTAATCGTGCATGAAAAAAGTGGATTTTTTCCTTCTTTTTTTCGAAATATCTCAAAAACGGCTGAAACTATTTTGATTAAAAAAATCGAGCGAAACCATGGCATTTCGCTCTACAGTATGTTAGTTAGTTGGTTAGTTAGTTAGTTAGTTAGTTAGTTAGTTAGTCTGTGCGTTACCAAATTTGTGTACGAGCTAGCTCAAAAACTAGTGTGTATATCGAAACCAAATTTCACATGTAGTTTTGGTCCATTGAGATTAAGAGCTGATTAGATTTTGGTGCATATCGACCCAAAATTAAGGGGGGTCGAGGGGGTTAAAAATTAAAAATCTAGGTCTTTTGAGCAAACTCAACCAAATTTTGTATACATAATCAGTGGACCCCCAGAAGTCTAAAAATGCAAAATCTAACCGCCCAAAATGGGGGGGGGGGGGGGCGGAGGGTCAAAAAATCAAAATCTTGGCCATTTACCAAACTCAACCAAATTTTGTATACATAATCAGTGGGTCCCCAGAAGTCTAAAAATGCAAAAACTAACCGCTCTAAATGGGGGGGGGGGGGCGGAGGATCAAAAAATGAAAATCTTGGCCATTTACCAAACTAAACCAAATTTTGTATACATAATCAGTGGGACCCAGAAGTCTAAAAATGCAAAAACTAACCGCCCGAAATGGGGGGAGGGGGCGGAGGGTCAAAAAATGAAAATCTTGGCCATTTACCAAACTAAACCAAATTTTGTATACATAATGAGTGGGTCCCAGGAGTCTAAAAATGCAAAAACTAACCCCCCCTCCCTACATGATTATAAATAATTTTATTAAATATTAAATATAAGTGAGGGGCCAGGTTGTATGGAAGTCAAGTGGATGGCCACATCAGAACACGTCAACTTATTTTTTTTTCTACTTACCTATTCAAATCCTTGAATATGAAAGAAAATAAATAATTTTCAAATCTAATTTATTTTTAGTGGATATTGATGAGGCAGTCCAAAATTCAAAAATAGATGAAAATTTAAACTATCTTTTTATTCATAAAACGACGTTTCTGAGGCTTATTCCCTCCTTCTTAAGTGTTTTCAAAGGTCAGTGAAGGAAATCAAATATGACATTCCCCTGTCTCCTTTCTCAGTGGCAGTAACAATATAGTATAATATATCGTATTTCATTCTCAGCAACACTTCAATAAATTCTGCTGAGAATGAAATACGATATACTTATTATACTATATTGTTACTGCCACTGAGAAAGGAGACAGGGGATGCCACATTGGATTTCCTTCACTGACCTTTCAAAACCCTGAAGAATGAGGGAATAAGCCTCCGAAACGTCAGTTTATGAATAAAAAGATAGTTTAAATTATCTTCTTTTTTTGAATTTTGAACTGCCTCATCAATATCCACCCAATTCACTTATCTATCCGTCCCCAAAAATTACTTCAATCTTACTAATTTATTTTTCTGTTAGTATCTCTATAGGTATATCTATTTGTATAGATTCAGACCTAATATGACTCGTAAAAAGTTAATTGATAACCAAATGTTTGTATTTTTATTTCGAAAAATTTATTAGATTATTTAATTTGTAACTTCAGTTCTCAAGTATGAAAATTAAATTAATGCAGTAAATCAGACAAAAAATCACTAATTGGGAATTCTTGATAGGTTGTAGCAAATCAGCTGTAATTTGGCAGAAAAATTTGTATTGATAAACTGTCATTGCCTACTAGGAGATTTTGATTCCGATTGTACATTATGAACTCTTAAATTTGGTGTTTTAATTAATTTAATTATTATATTTCACTTCCAAATTAATTGTTATCTACTTTTGAGTCATAAGCATGGCCCCCACAAATTGGGGGTCCAAGTGCAACTGTGGATCTCAGGGTGGTATTATTTTTTTAAGGGGGTATGTTAGAAGAAAAAGGGCGTAGGGTGACCAACTTTTTCCACTTCATAAAAAAACATACTTATTCCAGATTTTTGGTCCCTGGCCGAAATTTCTGTGGGGCCGTTGTCATAAGCTATTTTTTTATCGAAAAAAATTCATATCATTTAATGGCTTATGCCGGAAATAAACTGGCATAAAATAACGCTGTTCCAAAGTACCTTCAGTAAAGAAATTGAAACGTCTAGTTTGGTTTCAATTTTGATGGTTAAGTTTTGTCATCAGGTTTATTTTAAGAAGAACATTTGGAAATCGAGATTTGGTTAAAATTTTTTACGTATAAAAATACTGAATGTATATCATAAAAAATTGAATTTTTGTTATACGAACGATAAATCGGGGCCAGATTGACCAAGAATTGTAGCGGCCTCTGCTCGTGCATCAGGGAGCTCGGGTTCAAGCCACGCTTATTGCGAAACGTTTCCAGGTTTTAATCTGACCCCAACATGATTATTTGTGGATTGGTTAAATGGGCTACCGAGATCAATAATTTTTATTTATTTTTAATTTATAATACAAATGAAAACAAGTTTTTTGGATTTTTTGAAAAAAGATGGTATTTTTTAAAAATCCCAACATCACTGATTTCTCCACACTATTAACTTACATTGAGAAGATCACTTTCGAATCACAGATCTTATTAAAAATTTTAATTGAATGTAATGGAAGGCAGCCCAGGGGTAGTGAGGAAAGAAAAAATTAACACATATCAAATAAGGTGTAATTTATTGGAATCCTTCCTCCTTTCCTTTCAAGCCGACGTTTCAGAGATTCTCCCTCCTTCTTCAGGGTTTCAGTGTCAATGAATGAAACAAATAAAATGTTTCCTCTTCTCTTCACAGTAGTGTTCAAAACTTTCTTCTTTTTAGCAAAGGCATAGAAAAACAAATTTTTTTCCCTCCTTTCTTAATTTTAATTCTAAATATTTTTTCTAATTAAGAAAAGGAGGAAAAAAATTATTTTTGTATGCCTTTGCTAAAAAAGAAGAAAGTTTTGAACACTACTGTGGAGAGAAGAAGGAAACATTTTATTTGTTTCATTCATTGACCCTTTGAAACCCTGAAGAAGGAGGAAGAATCCTCTGAAACGTCGGTTTGAAAGGAAAGGAGGAAGGATTCCAATAAATTACACCTTATTTGATATGTGTGAATTTTTCTTTCCTCAACTACCCCTGGGCTGCCTTCCATTACATTCAATTAAAATTTATACCAGTCCGTCTCGCTCCAGGAAAAATTTCGTTGCAAAAAAACTTATTAAAAATATTTGATTCAGCCTTTAAATATTTTTAAAATATATTTTATTTAGGATCAATTTGAAATTTTTTGATATCAAATAATGTGATTTTTTTTCTTTCCATATTATTTCAGGAATTTCGTCCCCGAGTGCCTTAGGAGATAACTATACAATTAATGTATGCCAAGAGGTCTTTTGAAAAATTTAATTGACTCGGGAGAGGGAGGTGGGATTCTATAGTAATTCATATATCATAAACAAAACATTGCCTCGTTAATTAAATGTTTTCTTTAACATAAATCAGGGGAATGGTATATTTTGATAAATGTTATATAAATCACGAATCATTATCTGAATAAACATTCCGTTATAAAAAAATATATATATTTATTATATATATTTGAAAACCCAACCTAACAAAATGAACAGAACTCTGTTATATACATATATCTACCTATATATTATATACTAGGATAAAATATCAATTTGAATATAAATAAAAAAAAATAAGTGAAAATAAAATATTTAATGATAAATAAATATTAACATAAATAGGGAATATTAAATAAAAGATGAGAAATTTCACTCTCTCTCTAAATATGGTTAATTATAAAAAAAATTAATATTTTTAAAATTAAAAAAAAAAGAAAAAAAAACGTAATAAAAATAATTGAATGAACGATCGATTTGGTTATAATAGTATTATTATTATTATAATTTTACCATAAATTTGTTTAATTTTTATTTAAATATTTTTTTTAATTTTTTTAATTCCTTTGCCACTTAGTAACCACACTCAGTTCAGCTATTCGTCATTCTATTTATCTTTTACGATCTTCGAGCTACATTGGACAATAAGAGATGTTTAGTGAAAAAAGGACTGAAGTATTAAAACATTGTGGAGAAGAATGTATAGAAGTGAGCAAAACGGGGAAACATAATTGCTTAAATTCTAGAAAAAACTGTGGGTTTGTGCCGAGACCGATTCCAATACTTTATCTACTTCGCAATGAATAAAGTAAAAATGGAGAAATGGCTTGCGCCTTTTTTCAGGGTAGTCGTACCCTTAACTGATCTGCCAATTAATTGCCTAAGTAGCAGGGGCTCCCCATGAAGTGAGGTGTGGGTATTAAACGACAGACCTGAAGCTGGCAAACAGCGAGCATGGTGCGACAGGTTTGAACATGATTGTGTCTGGTGATGCTTCCCTCGCCAGACAAGCCTGCACTTTGTCTGTAACAACCGTCCGCAGGAGTCTCTGTGACATTGACGCGCCGGAAAAATGCCAATTGGTAAGATGGAGCAACGGGTTAACCTCAGGAAGGCGAGATGCGAAAAAAAATTTTCAAAAATAATTTTTTCTTAAAAAATATAAAAATTTTAGAATAATTAACCCGAAGGTTTGAGTATCTTTTTTTTTGAAAATAAGATGGAATTTTCTCAAAAATACAACTTACGGTGGTGCAACCAAACATATCAAAAGATAAGAATTTATATTTAAGGTCCAAATCTAAGATTTTAATAGAATAATTTTATATTGCATATCAGAGGGCCCCGTCCCCTCAGGAGTTGAACCCAAGTACTAACACGCTTGCCAGACACGTTAGTAGAAGCCAGCATTTTTACTTCGTCGTAATATATTGCATGTCAGAGTGTGTTTTTGTCTCGAGGGTAGAACTATCGTGCCTGGCAAGCGTGTTAGTACTCGGGTTCGACTGCTGAGGGGACGAGGACCTCTGACAAGCAATATAAAATTATTCTATTAAAATCTTAGAATTTTAAGGTAGAAGAAATAAAGAACAAATTTATTTTTAAAATTAAGACAATTTGAATTAAGCTACAAGAGTTTCTTATTTTAAAAGATTTGCATTTTCAACTCTCTTTTTTAAATTCACTCTTATTAGGATACTAGATTATATTTATATGAGGTAGGATGAAATGTTGTAATCGAGCATTAAAAAGTTTTTTTTTTTGCTTTCTATTTTCGAAATATGTATCTCAAAAACTGAAACTATTTATTATTTGCCCTATTAGATCTTTTGTAAAAAACCTTGAAACTTGAAAAAAATCTTGTGGCTGCAGTAATTTGGGCTAAGTTTATATAAAGGCGCCAATCAGTATTTCGCACGACGGCTCAATAGGGAATTGGCGCGTCCCTGGATATGTAGGTATATAAATTATTTATTTGTTTGAAACTATAGTTTCGAAGGCTAGGCCTTCATCATCAGTCTTTTTTAAATTATAAATATTATTTTTCATGGAGTCTGTATCTGATGGATATTGAAATTTTTTGTTCTTTCTTAGATAGATAGATAGATAGATTTTATTTTGCTCTGAGAATGATATTCTCCTGGAGCATAACAGAAATAAATTACATTACATTAAAAATCTGCTTACATAATACAATTCAACCCAGAGAGTCCAAAAACAATTTCATTTAACATTTAAAAAAATAAAAGGAAAAAATCATTGAAATTAATTGACAAAAGAAATCAAAATACAAATATATATATATACACATCACAAAATGACCCACATGAACAAAATAAATTCAAAAATACAACAACTCAGCCCCCCTCCACCCCACAGACAAGCTTAGGGTCGATTGTATGTCGCAAAGTAAATGCTTTTTACCATCTACCCTGTGTTAGTGGTAAAAAGCATTTACTTGCGACATACAACCGGCCCTTAGTCAGACATGTTTTGTTTCTCTTTATGATTCAACAACTCTGCTACTCTCGGCAAAATAAAAACTTTTCAACAAAATATGTAATTTACACTAATAATTATTTTCCTATTTTCAAATTTACTCAGACAATATATCCTTGTTTTTGGTGATTTTTTCTAGATTAAAATTTATAAAGAATTTCATTATAAATATTTAAACGTTGTCTGTCTGTGTTGATGTATTTGATTCCGTTGGATAGAGCAAGCTGAGCGGGTCTTTCATCAGGGCGGCGTCTCACAAAATGGATAGACAAATGTAAATTTCAAGCTTTTATAACTTCTACTTTTATATAAACACCAAACCTCAACCCGCGCTACACTTCGACAACATTAAAAAGATGTTCTGTACATAAATCCTTTTCGATATTTTTTTCATGTATCTTTTTGAATGGAAAAAAAGATGTTACTAAATTAAAACCAATTCTTATATATGATAAACATGGATTGAAATAAGATGTTGGAAAGATTAAAGTAAGCATTAGGAGCTAAATCTATTATTAAATGATGATAAATTCTGAGGTCTTCTAGGGACGGAAACGCCTGGAAATCATAATAATTCTTTCCAAACTTTTTTATTATAGCATAAAGTTAAATAAAAGACAGATTCAACACTAACAGACAATATATTTTTAAAATGAGAAGACTACAAGTGCAATGTAAGACATTAGAGAGTAGCAATGTAGTAGTGTCAAAAATGCGATTTAATACCAATAAGAAGATACTATATATACAAATAACCAAACAGGTGCAGGCAAGTAACCAGAAAATGTTTTCGCGGAAAGGGGTTGTGGCGGACTTTAGGGTGGTCCTTATTTTAGGTAGTTTTGAATTTTTACGCTGACAGAGGATCATATGTTTCGAAATAAATTTAAAAAACATATCCCCTGAGTTCCAAGACTCTATCTCAATTTTAACCTGTGGCGCACAGCGATGCAAATTTCCCACCTAAATAATATGGTGTTTTTGGCAATGAACGATCAATTTTTTATTCCAGCCAAAGGAATGGTTCAAATTTGAAACTCAGTAGACTTGATCCTTATAATAGTAGCTATCCCTCAGAATTTTTACAGATTTTTAGCTATTATAATTTTGTAGTCTATAACTTACTAACGCTAATAATATAGCAGTAATTTATCTAGCTGTAACTCCAAAATTATAATAGCTAAAAATCTGTAAAAATTCTGAAGGATGGCTACTATTAAAAGGATAAAACTTACAGAGTTTCAAATGTTTTGAACATTTAATTTGGCCGCAATAAAAAATTGATCGTTCACTGCCAAAAACTCAATGTTATTTAGATGAGAAACTTGCATCGCTGTGCGGCACAGGCTAAAATTGAGATAAGAGACTTGAAACTTGGGGGATATTTTTTTTATTTATTTCGAAACATATGAGACACTGTCAGCGTAAAAATTCGAAAATACCCAAAATAAGGATCACTCTAGTGTCCAGTATTTGTTTAAAAAAATCCAAACTTCAAATCAGTGATGTAGCTATTTATTAATATAAGAATATTTAAATTATTAATTTAAGAATATTTAAATAAAAGTTTTAATAAATAATATTTTGAAAACTACTTTACATTAGATTTTCGTGCATTTACATATATATATATCTAGTGTAAGCTTCATAATTTCGGAGGGGGGGGGGGATAAGTCCGTCAGTTCACATTTATTTTACTGACACAAACAAGTGAGTTTTCGAATTTCAATAAAATTTTGATTTTCCCATAATTGAAATGATTTTCACCATCATAAACCAGATTACTAAAGTTTCAACATCAAAATGTAAATTAGAAGAAAACTATGGATAAAGTAAAAATATGAAAGCCTTATTTTTGCTTGAACTTACAGATACTCTCTAGCCTTAAGGGATGGATTCGATAGAATTTTATTAGAGAAATAGAGATAGAGGACAAGTTTTATTAAACACCGGAGGGATCATTGTTCAAATCCCATAAATTCGTGAAACTTCTTCCTATACCACCAACATCTATCTACCCGTAAGGATTAGAATCGTACATTTCTATTTGATTTCGAATCGCCCTTCAGAAATTAGCAATTCCGTGTTTTTGTTTTTTGGAGTTCTAATGGCAAAAAGTAGATTTTTAAGGGGGATCAATGGAACTTGTCTTAAGAATATGTAGCAAGTTTATTCTTGTATCTTTTTGTTAACTTTATGTTGGATGTTGAACTATAAAAAATCATGTTAATATTTGGATATTGCGTGTTGACTTTGTTTTCCCATTTTTTTTTAATTTAAAATCAACGTAACTTAAAGGTGTATTGTAACCTGAGGTTTGATCCAAACTTGTGACAAATCATGGCCTTATAAAACTTGTATTTTCATTTGAAATTGAATTAAAACCATACAAAAATACTCCTCTGGGCTAAGTTGGTTTAAAATTAAATTATATACCTTGCCTGCAAACATCTATTAATACAATATTAAAATATAATAACATCCATTTAATGGTAGTCCTCTGAATGGAAGTAGTCATAAAGTATAAATATAAATTAATTTAATCTAATTTAAATCTTGCTCTCATTTTTTTATTTCATTTTTCAGAGGTTTTCCAATAAATTATTTTCCTTTTTGTTTTAATTAAAAAGTGAAATGATAAAAACGAAATTTAATCCTTTGGAACTACCACCTCTGGCTCGGCTTGAATATTATGAACATTTATATTCTGCAGTATTTAAAGCTGAGATTCATTGGTAAAGCCATAATTGCAAATAGTAATTTATGAATCTATTATTTATGTAGATGTTATTAAATGATTGAATTTATTTGTTTAGCATATAAATAAAATGAATTCATATCTATTCAAAAGCCGATTAAATCTATTTATCGATTTGTAATATAATTTTTCAATTAATATTTTAAAACATAATTTTGTAAAATGTAATATTCACATTAAAGGGCAGTAGAGGAAATATCGATTGCTTTTAAATTATAATGTTGAAAATTTTTTAGATTTGATATTTTGGTGGTTGAGTTGTTTATCAAAAGAGAAATATCGTCTGAATGACTTCACAACAACTAGAATTAGGTCTCAAAATGTTGTGAATTCTGTTGAGAAACTCAAGGTTTCTCCCGAAATTTTTTAATTTTAATTTTCTCTTTCTATCATTCTTAGTCTCTCCAACTCTGCCGATTTTTTCTGTTTGCTCCAATATACCGGGTCAGTTTTTTTTTATGTTGAGACAGTCTTATAACTAAAAAACAGTGTATTATATGAAAAAAAGTTTCAAATAAAAGTTTTTTCTATCAGGGGAAACTAAACTACGCTATTGTTTGTCGACCTAGAACAAGCTTGGATATTTTGAGGTCAACTTCTGTTTTTTAAATAGAAACCTATATGTTTCCGTACATATTCTGAATCAACAAAAAAAACTAAACAACTTTTATAAGAACTATTTTTTATACGACATAAAATAATAAAAAATATTAAATCAATTAGATCTAAAAAAAAATTTTTTATATATTATTTTTAACAATCATTCAACTTAATTATCAAATAAAAATGATCAAATATTTAATTATTAAATAAATAATTTAATAATAATTAATAATTTAATAATTTTACGATACTGTTCTGAGACATTCCAGAGTGTGTCTTCTTGGATGAATTCCAGTTCCAATTTCGTTATTTTGGTCTGTTTCAGTTACTTCATAGCGTTTATATTTCTTGTTTTTTTTTTTTTTTACAGATTTATAACACGATGAAATGAAGCTTGGGTGGGTGTATTCCTATCAGGAAAACGCTCGGCATTCATTTCAATGGCAGCCCTTAACATTTCTTCCATATTCTTCGCATAAATTAAGACCATTTTAATTCTGTCTTCAACAAAAAAATGCTCCAGTTTTATAATGGTAATACAATATAACTATCTACTGGATTGACACGAGAAATAAACTCAAAAATTTTAAATCGTTCTATCAAGTAGAAAATAATCTCTTAAATCTGTGCATAATGAAGTTTTTAGATCATTATAAATACTTATTTTCATTGTTGTGAATTTTTAATTTAATAAATATTTATTTAATAATTAATTATTTTATCATTATTATTTGATAATTAAGTTGAATGATTGTTAAAAATAATTATTAAGATTTTTTGAGATCTAATTGATTTAATATTTTTATTTATTTGATGTCGTATAAAAAAATAGTTCTAATAAAAGTTGTTCAGTTTTTTTTGTAGATTCAGAATATGTACAGAAAAATATAGGTTTCCATTTAAAAAACAGAACTTGACTTTGAAATACCCTTGAAAGCTTTTTCTAGGTCGACAAACAATAGCGTAGTTTAATTTTCACCTCGATATAAACAAACTTTTATTTGAAACTTTTTTTCATATAATGCACTGTTTTTGGGTTAAAAGACTGTCTCAAGATAAAAAACTCACCCGGTATATGCTCTGATTTTGAGGTTCAAAAAGATATGAGAAAATATTTAAAGAAAAAACAAAAAAAAAAAACACAAGAGACACAGGCATATCAAATTTAGTGATTTAAATAAGAGAATATTTGATTTTAGTTATGTTGGGTTAAATAAAAATATAAATTTAGGAAAAAGGGAACTTTAGCCTATTTCCTATTCCAAGGATCTACGGCCCGCGGGCCAAATAAGGCACTTGAAATGTTTCCATCCGGCCCGCGGCTACTACAGAATTAATTTACAAATATTCACTATATTAAATATAATGCCAGATAATAGCGTATTATTAATATAATTTCCGCATAATATGTTATATTCGGCTAGCCCATCTTTTTCAATGTTCACATATGGCCCTATCTCCAAAAAGTTTGGGGACCCCTGCCCTATCCAAATGTACATATAATAGCAAAATTTATAGGATGATTATAAAGGATAGATTGTAAGTGAAAGCAGACATCTTTTTTTAGTAGATACAAAACTCTTCAGTAGTGCTAATTAAATTGATTCTCTGTTAACTTCTCTATCAATTTGAAGACATCTGATCGAAACGCTGTGAAAATGAATTACTAGAAAGTTGACACATTGGACGAAAAGCTTCTTCTTTGAAGAGTAAGAAAGGCGAGGGTGGGTGCGAGTGAGAGGGAGCGAGCTTTTCTTCAGCTCTCCCGTCAAAGTAACTTGCTTTATGCTTTCCGCGCTGACAATTCAGAGTTGCTTTAAATGGAGCCATTAAATAAATAAATTGCGAATAGTACGCATTAAATGAATTGTATATTTGGAGAGCGACTCATTCAATCTATCCATCAGACTATTTAAACAATTTTGCCTTAAACAATCATTAGAATTAGTATCCGAAGAGGGAGATATCAAATCCAGATATTGTTTCAAGAAAATATAGAAATAACTCGCTATACATATAGGAATAACTTGGGTCGTTTTACTGACTTTTCCATTATTCTTGTACATTTCTGAATTAAAGGGGTCGAAGTTAAAAATAAATTCATTTTGATAATGAAAATAAGTAAGAATTTGGATCAAGAATGGTTGTTTGAAGCTTCAATGAGTGGACTAAAGACTCAATTTTAAAGAGTTTAACTTAGGGTATCCATACGTCCGGTTTTCCGGGATTTGTCCAAGTTTTAACTTTCTGGTCCAGATAAATTCTTTCGGACAGCTAATTGGCCCGGTTTAAGTTTAACTGAAAGAAAATAATGACTTTCCCAGAAGGATTGAACCATTGAACATACAATAACATTTAGGGAAAGCGGTGTTGGTTTATAGTGAAACATATTAAACACAGGAGTTTTTTGACGGGTTATGTGTGCCTTTGTGAAACACCACTATAACCCGTCAAAAACTCCTGCATTGAAACATACAACTAATTTTGGTTTCTACAATGGATGTTTTTAAAAGAAGTGCCGGAATGGGATGAATCATTAAAGAATGTAATTTCCCTCACTGAAGATGTATTCTACAACCTATTCTGACATAACTAAAGATATCATACAGATTGAAATTAGTGTTAACCAAGAAATCCTAGAGCTGTTTAGAAAAATGGATGTGTATATTTGAAAAAGTTAAATATTTGGACCAAAAAACGAATTTGTTCGCTTGTGCAGTTACGTGCATTTTCTATTCCTAGTCACACTGCAGGCTGTGAAGCTGTGAACGTGCGTATTCACTGATAAATAGTTAAAGTCAAATGAGAGAAATAGATTAGATTTAGCACAGTAAATTCTATAATAAGTTATGTAATTAACAACAAAAAATGTACTGACTTTTTAAAAGAAATAGAAAGTAATATAGAACTGTTATATATATATATATATATATATATATATATATATATATATATATATTTTGTCGAATGTCCCGGTCGGGTCCTGGGAAAATATAGACACCCTAGTTTAACTTCAAATATGCAACAAGTAAGATTTTGTTTAAAAAATGTATGTTTTGTTATCGATATGCCAAAACCTCATGTTCAGAGCCACGTTTCCCTAAGGATCACCTAAGTTAAGCGACTTGTGACCCTGTTTGTTCAGAAGTGGATGACCATTCATGACACCATGTCCTATTGCATATTTACAGCCTCCCCATCGTAGAGGTGTTGAATGCAACATTATCACATTAGAATTGACTTGCATAAAAATCTTGCTAAAAACGCAACAACTATATACTCCTTAAGAGGACAGGGCATTGTCAGTTAAGTGAGAAAGAAGCTGGCCTATATTATTTTATCAGTTAACAATCCAAATACATTCTTTAAAGCAGGGGCGTCCAACCTTTTGGCTTATACGGGCCACATTTGAAGAAAAAAATTGCCTCAGGCCGCAGATAAAATATTATAATTCTAGGGATATTTATTAATAAAAAAAAGATAGTTAATAATGTAGAATAATGATATCCACTATGACAAACAAAAAAAAAGCAAAATTGTGATAGCATAATAATCTTTTAGTTTTTTCTTCAGGATTTTGTTTTTAAATCATTTTGCACTTCAAAAAGCTTTAATTGAACTGGAATAATAAATATTTAAAAAAATGTAAATCTGAGATGAAGAATAATTTTTTAATATTCGAAACTTTTATTATTTTTTTAACTTGATGGTTGAGCTTATAATTTTGCTTTTAGTGAATTTTATTCTTGAAAATAGCATCAAGTATATGTAAATACATATTTTCAAAAAGGGAATAAATAATGTGAAGCCAAGAATATTTGGTTTCTGGGGAAATAATTTAAAAAAATTCTATTAAAGAGACATTTTTTAATTTTTCTTCAGTTCAATGTCTGATTGCAGTTCCCTACATTCACTCAGAGAGTTTGCAGTAAAATTTTCTCTTATAATAAAAATGGAGCCAAAATTGTGATTATTTTCTCGGAAATTTTGAAATATTTTTTTAAAATTCAAAATTGAAAAAACTCTCAGTGATTTTTCAGCACACAAAAATTGGTAACACGCACACTAATAGACATTTTGACAAATTGATTAATGCCTATCTCTTAAAATATACATTTTAAGATGTTCACTATACATGGTGTTTTAATAGAAAATAAAAATAAATTTTTAATAGTATATTCGGACAGCTCTAGTTTAGCTGGATTTTCTTTGAAAACCTTTCTACTCATACTCCTCTTTTATTTTATAAAAGAGGACTTATATTCAACAATTATTTAGCAACATTCTGTATATTTAATAATTTTCTCCTTGTAAGTATATACATTCCAGGTAAGCTAGCGGAATATTTTATACTTATGGCTTGAACGAGAGACTGAGAGTAAAAATGTATTACCTGATACTCAATTTGGAGTTTAGAAAGAGGCACTCAGCAGTCCACCAGGTAGTGAGAGTCTCCAGATTTGTTAGAAATAGACTTCAGCTCAAGAAAGCGGCAGGTATGGTACTCTTGGACGTTGCTAAAGCATTTGATAGTGTTGATCATTTTTATCTAGCGCCAAAAAAATTTTCTATTTGGACTGCCAGAATCTTTATGTCAAATAATTGGAGATTTCCTTCGAGAGCGAAGCTTCCGAGTGCGAATTGCGAATGAGAATGAATGGCGGCCTATCCGAGCAGGGGTTCCTCAAAGGAGCTCTTCTATCTCATCTCTTATATGCGCTATACATGTCAGACATTCCCAAAATGAACCACGTGAACATAGCACAGTTTGCGGAAGATATAGCAATTTATTATTCCAATAAAAACTTTAAATGCTTAATGCGGAGACTCCAAGAGAAAACCCAACTTGTAATAAATTATCTTAAAGACTGGGAACTAAAGACAAATCCAAACAAATGTGAAGCAATTTTATTTACAAAAAAGCAAAAATATCTCGGAACTACTGTAAAAATTAATGATTCCCATTTAAAATGACAGTCTAAAGTCAAATATCTTGGTGTCCTATTGGATCGAAGAGCTAATTGGGCTGCTCACACGACTTTGATAAGAGAAAAAGCACGAAGGGCTATCAAAGTTATTTGGCCTTTAATTCGTCCTGGAAGTTCACTTTCACTTGAAGGTAAATTAACATTATATAAAATGTTAGTGAAACCTATTTTGGCATATGCGGTACCTGCCTGGTTACCTTACGCCTTAAGATCAAATCTAGAAGCATTGGAGAGAGTGCAATCCATGACATTAGGCATTATTACACTACCACCTCCCGGAACATAGGAACGAAATTTTCCTAGGAATGCAGAGATAGTTGGACAACCTAAGCGACATAACCAATCGGTTCAAACAAAAAACCCAAACTAGTCTAAACCCCCTGATAATGGAACTCTACAGGACCTAACGCTTATCTTTCATCATAGCATCGTCATTTTTCTCTGATTCTTTCCTTTCTTTTATAAATAACGGCAAAGAGGTTTTTTATTTCGTCAATTTTTTCTCTTATTAAAAACACGGACTAAAAACATTATCGCAAACCCGAGAAGATCAAAACAGTCGATGGTGGGCAAGTAATCTCCAAAGTCAAAGCTCAAATGAAATGTATACGTTAATCCATGTAAAATAATTGGTTCAATAAAATTTATTGTTATTATTATATACATTCCATTATAAATATTTTATATTAATATTATACATGAGTTTTGATATTTTTCGAATCACAAAATTATCCAGAAGAATAAAAATTTTATTTAAATGATTACCTTGTCTATCTATGTGAAGGTTTGAACAATTATCCACAATACAGTAGTATTCAACAAAAATTTGACACTCAGAAAAAACAACTACTATGCACTTCCCCAGCTGGCTGCAGACCAGTCATTGCAATTGAAGTACCTATCTAATAATCACTGATTATTAATCAGAAAATTATTAGATATAAAAATAATTAGGGCAGAATTTTGTTTGTAAAAAAAAAAAAGTTTGAAGTATAATATATCGATGATAAAAGTGAAACTTTTTTTCAGCTCCCAGAAGAAACAATCTAAAAAAGCCAGTTGCCCTCGATGTGGCTAAACTTTTGCTATAAACCCTTTTTAGAAGGCTTTATCCAAGACAAAAGTTTTTCAATAGTGAATCGATTTTTGCGAATATATTTATTCTCTGTTTCATAATGTATTGGGTGGAAACTCCTCTCTTCTTTGATTTATATTCTCATTTCCTTTAATAATAACCATAATTACTATTGTTCCTTGAAGAATAAGACTTTGTTTAAGTGAAATCTCTATTGAGTCTGCAGATTTTTTTTTATAATTTGAACAGGTTTTAGTATAATTATTAAATTACTCAAAAAAGTTTTTTTTTTTAATTACTAACTATTCTGAAAAAAAGTTGTCGATTATAATTCAGTTTGAGTAAAATAAAACAATATTTTTTTTAAATTAATGAAATCTACATTGAGCCTAGGACTAGGTTTGAGTGTTAAGTCGTCTATTCAGTATTATGAAACAAGAAAGAGTCACAAGTCATTAATCATTATATTTTTAATGATAAAAAAGAAAGAAGGTATAACATACCGAAAAAATATAATAATTGTTAGAGCAACTGAAGGAAGAGAATATATTCAGAGTCTGGGTTGGGGGCCAAGGTGATTGTGTAGCCAAGTCTTGAAAGTTTGAACGTTGTTTATAGAAATATGAATGCTCTGAATGAAATCACTTACTTGACACCATAAGGCCTCGACTGAAAAGTCTTTAAGAAAGATCTCCGACAATGATGTATAGAAGTCTTCAAGTCTTAGTTCCATTTATATATTTGATAATTCTTCCTAGATAGAAAACATAAGAATATTAAAGTCAAATTTTATAGTTACATGAAAAGATAGAAATTATAAAATGGCATGTAAAATTTAGAGTTGTAGAGAACACAGATTCAATTTCAGTCACAAAGAAGAACAGTATATAGGATGTATGAAGAAGGAAATTTATAAATATGTGAAAGAACTGAAAGAAAAGTGAGTGGTATGGATTATTATAAAACATGGCCTATGACTGGCTGTACATGATATTTTTGAACTAACTCTTCCCTAAAGAATATGTGAGCCGAAATTGTGTAAGATTATGTAGGTAGGTATATATATACAGCAATAATTTGTTGGACACTTTAGTTTGACCTTCATCATTAGCCTTTTTAACCGACTTCAAAAAAGGAGGAGGTTCTCTATTCGACTGATTTTTTTTATGTCTATGTTACCGCATATATCAGCCAATTGTGAACCGATTTTGAAAAAAAATTTGCATTGGGTTCAGTCTAGCTTCCGATTGGTCCCATTTTTTTTATTGGCATTAGACCTTTTTTGTTAGGTTTGTTCAGGCCTAACTTCTTTGTTTATGAACCGATTTAGATGATTCTTTTTTTATTGGAAAGGGGGTATCTAAGGAATGGTGCCATATTCATTTGGTCAAGTTCCGATGATATGATCACTATTAATAACATCACTAAAAAGAGAAAAATAAAAAATAATTTTTAAGAAAAAAATAAAAACGACTTTAAAAAATTAAATGCAACAAATAAAATACACTAAAAGGTATAAAATAATTATTATCTTATTTAGTTACAATTTTACGACGAAATATTAACATGAAATTACTTTTTGAAGTCGGTGCCAAACATATACCTTTTATGAATCGCACTCGACGGATCTTACTTAGTACGTTTGGAGGGTATGCTCGTTTACAGGTATAGTTTGTTTGGTACCGACTTCAAAAAGAAATTTCATGTTAATATTTCGTCGTTTAGTTGTAACTAAATAAGATAATAATTATTTTTATAGCTTTTAGTGTATTTTATTTGTTGCATTTAATTTTTTGAAGTCGGTTTTATTTTTTTCTTAAAAATTATTTTTAATTATAAATATTCTATCTGTTATTTATCATCAGTTCAAATATAGGAAAATTCGTTTTAATAGTAAGCAGGTCACTCAACAAATGAATTCCAATTGAGAGCAGATCTATTTTTTATATAATTATGTACCTGCCTGGAGTGTAAAAGTTCAATGTGCTCTCATTTGACATTCGTTTGTTGAGTGACCAGCTTATATAATATATATAGATATACACTGTATATATAAATTATGTTTATTTGAATCATGCAGAAGACAAACTCATTAATTTCTCCTTCATCAACGCAGTTGATTTCGGCAAATTAAATATTTTCATTTAAATATATAAGTATACGGAAAAACAAACCTGCTTTTGGATTAATTTATTGTGAATGAATCGGCAAACAATAAATATAGAATGGAAACTAATGAATATATTATTTAAGAAGTTACATTTGAAAATATTTGGACTGCCATTGATGATTAAGGAAATAATGAAGAAGAATGAAAGATATGAAAATATGTTCGAAGGACTCATTTAATAAGCAGGCAGAACTCTAAAGTAATACTAAAAGGTGGTTCGAGGGTTCTTTTTTGTGAGTACGTGATAGTTTTAAAGTTGTATCATTATTAATTATTTATCTTGACTTTACCAAAGTTTCTATATTATCTGAAGAGGAGTTCGTGTTGATTTAACCACAAACCAGTTCTCCTTTATCAGTGAATGATATCCTTATATGGGCCTAGAGAATTGTAAAATAACAATTTTGCCACTTCACCTCTTTAAAAAATTAAGAACTAAATAGTATTGCATATTAATAACGTTCATATATTTACATTGTTAAATGATTCCGTTGGAGAGCCAATGATTGTTATTGATAAGCTTGGTCGGGATTATATATATATAATCGTAATTTATAATATGATATATCTGATCTAGATAATTGGTGAAATGACTATGATGTTAGCTTCCAGGCTGCGGGGCAAATTATCCATCATGCTCGTCTATTTGAGCGCTTGGGGCAAATTCCTGTAATTGCTGTCCCTCTCTCTAAAACTTAGACTCTCAGAAGCTTAGGTCATCAACTATTCAACCAGAAAGGGGTTCTGAGCCTAATCTATGCCCTAAACACATTCACTTTTGTTGGCTAATTTTCCTACCTAGTGAAAATTAAAGAGACCTTAATTCCACTTTCTAAAAAATTATTTCATAATATTTTTTGTACAAGAGCATTTATACAAAATATTAATGAAGAATTATGGAATGAACATATTAATCTTGAATGTATCAATTATAACACAACACTTAAATTATATATTTTCAATACCCGTAGTGAACTGCCAAACTGCTCATAAAGCAATCGGGAGTAAAAGTACATACCGATAACGTTACGATCGTCGACTGCCGAACAGTTTGAAAGAAATATGTTCACTTGTAATCGACTGCCAGCAGTTACTGCCGACTTCACGACGGTGGGCGAACTCCACCGAAATAGTACTTTAAAGTGGCCAAATTAGCTATATAAGTTGACTGTAAATTTGTTCTATATTTTCTCAATTTTTTCTTTTCATTGTAAATACACAAACAGACTTCACACTTTGCATAAATTTCATGATTAATTTCATGACTTCGAAATACAAATCGTTTTCTGATATCTATTGGATTTCTAAAAGCATAGATTGGAATTTGCTAGATCGCAGCAATCAATTCTCTTGGGTTCCGAGATGTGGTTTGATTCGCATGTGGTCTGATAAACGTGATAAAGTTTGTTGATAGATATTCATAATAAATCCTGCGAGAGTTAACAATTCAAGTGCAGAGA
Organism: Forficula auricularia; assembly: GCA_024734495.1. Taxonomy (NCBI): domain Eukaryota; kingdom Metazoa; phylum Arthropoda; class Insecta; order Dermaptera; family Forficulidae; genus Forficula; species Forficula auricularia. The sequence goes on from JALMQS010000075.1 coordinate 18,017,218, forward strand.
TGGTTAATGACCGCAAATCAATATTCACCTCATCTCACCCCTGTCTCGATTATGCACTCAATTCCATTTCCCGAACGGGCTCATTTCATATTTATAAAATGCTTATAAAATAGTGGTCTCGAGTTTACATAGGGGAATACGCTGCCGAGAGGAGGGTTCATTTCAAATTTGAATATCAGAAATATAAATTCAATATACTCGGAAATCCATATGTTGATATTGGCTGGAGATTTACACGTGGATTCCAAGTTGTGACTTCGTTTTCAAAACAAGTATTCAATCTTCAGTCCAAAAAGTTTATATATCACTCGAGGAAAATATTTTCAATTCTTGCAAAAGGCGTTGAAGTTATCGTGGATATAAATACCATAAAGATAAAATATATATCCAGGAACGCAGACGGAGTGGAGATAATGCAATCAGCGGCATCAACCCTACTTTTTCGTAGGACGTGTCGCCGGAAGTCATCGAAGGGCTTTTAGCGCAGCTGTGTCTTCGATGACGAGAAAGCTCTAAGCCGAGGCTGAAAGTGAAAAGCTCCCCCTTCGTATTGTTCCATCAAGGTGAATCGTTTACTTCCTTCCGAGGAATGCTCAATCATGCTAACATTCGCCGGCGGATGGAATGTGAGGGGTAGCACCGAAGGGTTACCCAAACAAAACATTTACACCTCTTTAGACTGTAATCATCTTAATGGATCGATTAATTAAGATATTGTAATTTGTCTTGATTTAAATCTTGTTTATTTTGCTGGAATATATTATGAAATATATTTATTTACCTATATGTGATAACATTTTTTTGAAAAAGATAAATTATATACTAAACGTAAATCTTGCTTGATTTATTAATTGCTTTTTCGTAAAAAGCATTTAATTTTTCTGATGAAGAACTATGTCTTTCCTACCCAAGCTAGAGTTCACCTCGAGAGTATGGATATAACAAAAAAATAGCATAATTTCATTATTTATATGTTTGAAATTAATAATCAAATAATAATAGTTTTTGGTTAGATTAGCTTATAGACTTCAATTAATAACATGAAAGAAGATTGATAACAAGTGATTATGCAAAGACCTCAGAGACCGTGATTACTTAGCTGACGGTCACAGCAAACGATTAATGATTAATTGAAATAAAATGAATTTGGTGACAGTGCTAATGTCAATACAAGTCTCAAAACATATTACTCGATACGCCCAGTAGGTAGGCTTCGCAAAAATTTTATATATATTTTTTTTATTATTGTTTTTTAAAAATGCCTAAAGCTTAAAGAAAAATCATTTTAAAACATGAAATTTTTCTGTCAGTTTGTCTAGATTCAGATATCCACGATAACTTAAGAACGAAAAGTCGTAGAGTTTAAGTTTATAGTTCAAAAATGAAGAAAACATCATTTTTTGAATGATTTTATTCAGATTTTAATTCGTTTTAATAGTAAAAGATAATAAACAATCAAAAAGTTGTGTTTTAAATTAACATTTAATAAATTGTATATAAAAATAAATATTTTATTTTTTGAATAAATTTTTAATTTAAGAGAATAAACGCCGGTAGAAAAACCACTTTAGACTGAAAAAATGTCAGGTATATTTTAAGTATGTTTATATATTTTAGTAGTAGTACAGGGTGTTTTTTTTTAGAGGTATAGAACTTCGAATTGAAATAAAACACAAGAAAATCGTTTTAATGTCCATCAATTTGGCTTTATTGGAAGGATAATTTTATGCCATTAATGTTTAAATATGATTTCGGGCATGTGGCCGCCGCGGCTGGCTCGAATAAATCCAATTCTACAGGTACACTTATATGTAAATGAAAAAAAATAATAAAATATATTTTAAGAATAAAATTTGATTTGTGCACAAACATAGTTTAGTTTAATTGAAATCAAATAAAAAAATGTAAATTATATTTTCAATTGGTACTGATTAATCCTCATTTCTGATTATAATCTGCTTTGTGTTTTATACATAATTATATATGGAGTAATGAGAACCTCCAAATAAAGACTGATGTTTTCTTTTAATCTATAGTTTTTGCCTGTAGGGTAGACAACCAGAATTGAAGGAGAAGAGAACGCGCACATTTGCATCCATAAGGAATGACGCTGCGCTGAGTGAAAGCTAGAAGATAGAAATTAAATAAATCTTATGATTATCTACTATTTTAAATTTTTCCTAATATACATCCTTATGTTTATCTTTATAGAATAAAATATACATACCTATGCTAAAAATGAAAATACCTAAGTCCAAAGTCCTGAATAAAAAAACTAAAAATTAAATACATATAATAATATATTTAAAAATAACATAACATAAATATATTATACGTATATATCACCTACAAAAAAATAATTAAAATTCTACATAACATTTTTTTAAGCTTAATAGATACCTAGATATGTCTCTGAAGTGTGATTTTTAAGGGGCTTAAAATTTTTTGCCCTTATATACAAATAACATCTACGACTAAAGAAGTTTTACCTCCCCGTGAGATTATGTGGATGGGGCTCACATATATTTTTTATTATTTGATTCTATTGATGTCGCTGTTGCTCAGCATGTATCTGATTATGCTACTTTAATTTAATTTCAGTAATGGAAATTAAGAACAAGATCTAATTCATACATCGCCTGCAGGGTGAGAAGCAAATACTTTAATAATCATAGCTAATATTTTAGTAATTAAAATATTATGTTATTTGATTTTTTTTTCAAATTAAATTCAGAAAACCTTTTGTTTACTACGGTTTCATTTAGACCGATTCACAATAACAGCTCATGCCTGAGTGCGGAAATTAACCAGGTGTTATCCTATATTCTAATGCCAAAATTTCATACCTCCCATATAATAAGTGAATTTATTTTACGGCGAGTCGGCATATGCCAGTTTTTTCTGGAAGAGAACTGTAACGTAAACCCAGAAATATTATTTTTATTAACATATTAATTTTAAAAAAGTATATTTGAACATTGCATGAGATCCAATCTTCTAATAAGGCAATAACATTGTTCTCTCTCGTTTCTCATTTTATTTCGACAAGCGAGATTAAGCCGTGTGTTTTTTCATTGGGATTCAATAAGATTAAAGATTTTTTTATTCTATGTTCTAATTCCTAATTCTTAATTGACAGAGATTTATAACATCCTGTAAAAGCTGTAAAAACAATTTTTCAGGCCTTTTCCTTTAACATGGATTTAATCCCTATTGAGGGGTCGAGGGTGAAACAGAATCTCTTTGGGTTGGTTTTTTTTTCATAATTTTCAATGAAGTTAGTGAAATTTAAACTAGAATGGAAAGAATAACATAAAATAATATAATTTAAGAGTCTGATGAGTAATGTAAACATGAAAAGTTTTGCTTTAGACTAAATAATTAAAAAAAAAAAAAAAAAACAGACACAGACCCAACAATAGTAAATTGTTAATTAACCAAGGCTGGAAAGTCTTTCTTTTCAGGTGAAAATAAAACTATAGCGAGGCACGTGGTAAGAAGACTTGAAAATAACTTTCTATTTTTGTTGTAATTACTCAGTATTTTTAATCGTTCAATTTTTTAAATATCCATAAAATTATGACATGTTGCCAATAAATATTGGTAGTACAATAAGCTACCTTCAATTTCAACTCTAGCTCATTCATTGCCTCTGGTGGAAAATTTTAATTACATAATCTTCCATGGATAATAAGAATATTAAAAATTCAGATTTTTAATTATACTTTACTACACATTTAAATTAGAAAAAAACTTCCACGGAAAGGATTGGCTGAAATAATTAAAAATAAATTTATATGAGAAACCATAAAACTTCAGGAAATTCCTTGTGCATATGGCATTACCACCTTTCCATTCTAGTATAGGGTAAATTCTTGCCTTAATTTTTCTTTTAGAGCTTTGTCGAGTGAATACTACGTAAGCGATGAGTAAGTCTTAGTAGAGGCCCAATTTCCGCGCCCCGTGCAAAGTTAAGTCCCAGTTATTGAATGCAACATGAGTCATTACGTTACCATAATATAACATACATTGTTACGTTTCAATAAAAGTTTGAAAATGTTTTCTATTTTAACTGTTGAAACTTTGGTTTCATAACGTATAAATACTATTGGGCTTCATTGGTAATATATAATTAGGAAACAATAATCAATTTTCTTGAATTTCTTTCTAAATCTTTATTAATCTTTAATTTATTCATTGCTTAAAGATGATAAGAGAAAACTTTGATCGTTGAGTTGTTTTCTAAAATCATATTTTCAATTTAATAAATGTTTTATTTTCACTAAATAATGCACTACGTTTTAATCAGTATATCTGTGATAGTATTCAAGTATCAGCTATCAAAAGTCACCAATGACAAACTGTTGAAGTTTCAGCATCTTACACTTGATAAAAAAAGAAAGTTCATAAAATTTCCTACAAATTTCATTATTTAGGTTTTTTCTCCGACCAACCGTTCGGGCTCAAGAGCTAGTTGAAAATTCGGGCTCAAAGAGCTAGTTGAAAATTGGTGTATTTTTTGTTTCTGAAATCCCAAAAACTCCCACTTTTTTCGATTTTTTCACATTTTGACCATCAAGGAGCACGTTTCGACCACTCTATACATTTTTAAACTAGATTAAATTTACTACAATTGAAACAAGTGGATAATGATAACCCGTGCCGCAATGGGGTTAAAGTTTTGAAACACTGCAATTTTTTGCAAAAAATCGAAGTTTTTCCTTCATAAAATGAAAACCACTCATCTAAGAAACTTGATTCCTATCTCATTCTTTAGGAAATTTTGTTATCTTGAACGTTTACTTGGACCACTTTTTTGAAAAAACTCTTAGATTTATAGATATCTAGCATTTTCAATGACAGGATATGATCCGAATCCTCAAAAGTGTGATGGAAACCGCCAAAAAATGAGATTTTTTTACCTTTATTTGCATTTTTGATAATGTTCCGTCACGAAATTTTGTTTACAAACGACAGTTACGGATTCAGCACACCAAAAACATAAAGGGTCGAAGAAATTACAACTACCTCAAAACTTTCCGGGTAAAAACACAATTTAACTGGACTAAGTATTTGTTTTGATAAAAAAAATTCCCACTAAATATTTTGCTTTGTGGATAGACCCAACACCCATTAAAATTTTTTGCCTACCCCACTGTGTACAAGTACAGTGTTGTACAAAGTCAAGTACATGTAAGAGCAAAACTGTGTTAGAAGTTGCAATGTTGCAATTTATCCTATCGTGTTAGAGCGAAATCGTGTTGTAAGAGGCCTAACTACCAATATAAATTATTGCAAAAACAATTTAAAAATCAATAGATAATAAATTAGGTATAATCTACATAATAATATATCTGTAAGTAGTTGGTAAGTTTTATTACTAGAGAAAGAATGTAACTTTAGTTTAAATTTCAAAAGGGTTTGAACAAAAAATTCACTTTAAAATGGTCTCCAGGGATAAACAAAATGATTTTGATTTCGTTCTGGGATTCATTTTGGCTTGCAAGTAAACGGTCGCCCGAGAGTTGCAGACTTTCCAGGCGATAAAAACCCTCCCCATAAAAACAAAACTCTGTCAGTGGATAAGTGGCTTTTCGAACAGTGCCAAAAAGTTGAGCAGATTGGTCGGATATCGACAAGCAAGAAGTCGACAAGAACAACATGTAATTGGACGGGAGAGGGGGGGGGACAAAAGAGTTATAATCCAAACTATTCTCCAAGTCCTCATTCTATTATAAAGTATAATCAGAAACAATTGAATTGGTCCCGAGTACCAGGGTAATATATTAAAAGCGTTCTGGTTTTATTTGACAAGAGTGAACGGGCCGCCGGGGGTGAAATGGAGCCTATTGAGACGCTATTGGAACGGAAGGGGTTGTAATATTGTCGACATCGAATTCCAGAACAGTCTGTCTAATTAAAACTGTAGAGTCAACGTAATTCATGGCGCCTCCAGATTACCAGGCTTTGGACACAACCAGCCAGCCGCTAGACACTTTAATTTGTTCAGTGGATTTCTCAGACGAAAATACTCACAAAGAAAAATATGTATTATCTAGAATTAACGTAAAACTAATAAAAGAACCAGATGTATGTATGTATAGAAACCCATTCATTTTATCGTAAGTAATAAGTTTATTTTATAGAAGGTAATAAGACTTGATTATTATTTTATTATCGAAAGAGGAAAGTTTAAATGTTTATACTTGCGGCTAATATATTAGATATGTATATTGGAGCTAAGAAATAAAATAGAACTATTTAAGTACAGTAGAACCTCGTTTATCCGGACTAACTGGGACCAAAGGTAAACTGGGTAATCCGGATATATGGGTAATAAAAACAAAACAAATACTCAAATAAGCGAATTTGAATTTATTACGATAAAAAAAAATGTTTATATCAAAATTACATAGAATTGTTTAAAAATACATACTTACGTTAAAAAAAATCAAATAACTTTTCACATCATTTCATTTCAAAGTATTGGTCCACTATCTTTTGTTTTAGGCACGTGCGTTTGAATGAAGTACGGCAAATTTTTGGTGAAATTATAATTACTTTCTTGCTATCAGAGATAAAAATTATTATCAATGTGAACATTTATTAAAATAAAAATGTCTACAAATCCGATCCGGATAAATGAGGGCCGGATAAACGAGGTTTTACTGTATTTTAGGAAAAAAATTTAGAGAGGGAAAATTATGTTTTCAGATTGGAAACTGTTAATGAATGAATGAATGAATGACATTATGCAATGAACTTTTAATTAGACAGAAAAATAATTCTATAGAGAATTTAGATCTGTCAATTACAATTACAATTGATTGATATACTATGCATGTAAAGTTTTTAGATCAACTGATAGAAGCTTACATTAATAAATAGATATTTTATTCAAGACCCTTTCATAACATCTTGATATATCATCTTAAGGTTTCGACCTTTTTAACATGGTAACCTTTTTTGAAGAAGGGGAATATAAAAATATCAATTTTTCTTCAAGACCCATTTGCGGTCTCTTTCTCTACTTACCGGTAATTACATTTCAACTTCTTTATTCTAATGTCATTTTCATTTTATTTTATTTTTTGTGTCGGCAAAATTTAAGAATTTGCACATTAAAAATGATTTAAAAAAATCTTTATAATAATATATATATATATATATAAAGCCTCCGTGGTCTAATGGTCAGAGTAACTGACTGGCAACCCGGAGGTCCCGGGTTCGATTCCCGGCTATGCTCAGAAATTTTTCTGTAAGTATAGGGTCTGGAACGGGGTTCACTCAGCCTCGTGAGGATAAATGAGTAGCTGCTTGATTGAGAAGTAGCGAATCTCGGTTAAGAAAACTGAAACGAAGGTTGTAGATGTGCGTTGAGCTAACCACTTGACCCCTCGGTACTGTTTCCAATTAGGACAGCAACCAATTCAGTAGGCCAAGACCCATGAAGGGTTGTCGAGCCAGAGATTTATTTTTTTATTTTTTTATATATAAAGGAAAGGTCATGTTTCATTCACTCATTCATTGATTCTGGCCGAGGGGTGATCCGCGATTGGAAGTAGGTGTACACTTCTTTGGAGGTATTTTGGAAGTACCTGGAAATATTTGGAAGTACTTGGAAATATTTGGAAGTACTTATGAATATCTGGAAGTACTTGGAAATATTTGGAAGTACTTGGAAATAACTGGAAGTACTTGGAAATATTTGGAAGTACTTGGAAATAACTGGAATCACTTGGAAATATTTTGAATTACTTGGAAATGTTTCGAAGTACTTGGAAATATTTGGAAGAACAAGTGGAATTAGGTGCACAGCATATTAGGTCGCGGTTCACCCCTCGATTCTGGCACAACCCAAACCGCTTTGGAGTGAATATTCTTTCTACGATTTATGGGTGTGCTAAGGAAGGGATTTTTCGAAATTCGAAATCCTAAAAGGAGGAAAAGGTCACAAAATGTGTTTTCAGATTATTATACCTATATATATATATATATATTTTATTTTTTATGATTCTAATGAAATAATCATAAGTTTAAATAATGTACTATAAGTATATTCCCAAAAAAGACAACCCACTCCTGTTTAGTCAAATTAGAAACAGTAAACTTGAATTTCGAAAAGACGATTCGATTGCATGGAGATAGATGGTTGGGTCAAACGAGTCTTAAGGCCGTATATTCTATGATGATAATCATGAATTCGATAGCATGCCTAATCGAGAAAAAAACATTTTTGATAAATTTTAATTTTTATCCCAAAATACTTTTGAACAGTAGCTATTTCTAAACCACTGTTATGCGTAACACTAGCGGTATACAGAAGACCGTTTGTGGTCCAGATATAAATATTTATTGTGTCACTGACTAAAGTTATAATACTCAAGTTTGAGAACCGGTGCCTTAAATAATTTCTTGTTCGGGGCCGTCCATAAATTCCAAGATTTTTAGACCCCCTCAATCTGTGTCACATTTTCATTGAGCCTCAATGTATTCTGACGTCACATTATCACTTTTATACCCTTATTGCTTTCTTACAATTTTTGTCTAGATTTATTTTATCAACATTTTCAGGTTGGAATAATAACCTGAATTCTAAAAAATATATTTGAATTTTTTTTTAATTTGTCTTTTGTGACATCAAACTTTTTAAGATCCCCGCCCCCCCCCCCCCCTATCAGATTTTGTTACAATTCTGAGATGCTCCCTTACTGTGTAACGTAATTTATGGACGGCCCCTTAAGCAAAATATTGGAAAATTCGCTTTACTAATTTGATAGGACCAACCTATTCCAATTCACCAGAAAAGCTTTTTTAAATGTAGAAGCAAATTCAGAACTGTTTTTGTTTTTTATACATTAGTCATCCCAAAGGTTCATCATCGAAAATCAAGAGGGCGAATTGATTATTAAAAATTGATTTCTTGACCAAATGATTTTGTGATGTGTGGCTATCCACTTATTATTTATAATTTCGGGAAACAAACGAACTCGTTGCTCTGCGTGAATGTCATGGCTGACAGTTTTCATTGTATCACCCCCTGCGTTGTTTCCTGGTTACGAGACCCGATGATACTCGCCCAATACCCGAACAATGCAAACTCTCCATATGCTTGGAACAGAGTCGCTTTCAAGCTACCCTAGAATTCAAGTAAAAATCCAAAATGTTTTTGAGGGAGGGATCACTACTCAGGAAATTATTGTGCATTTACAATTGTACTAGGTAAATATTTCGATTTCTCATGATTTTAACAAAAATATAAATAGAATTTTTCTTGAAATTAATTTAAAAACTGTGATTTGGTATGAAGCGCCAATACAGCAGGGCAAAAGCGTTCGACTTCGAATCGAGTTTACTCGGGATAACATCTTACTTTAGTCAGAACGATTTTAATCTCTGTCAAAAATGCAAGGCGTCTCACTAAACTCAGAGCTGAAGGCAATGTGAAATCAACCCTGGGAAAAATTTCCCCTCGAAAATTTCCCCAGGGGTCCACGATGACCTGCAAGGGGTCCGTGCCAATGAAAAAACAAATTGGGGGTCTATGAGAGGTAAATGGGGGTCCACAATAGTGAATCTTATTTAACCAGGTCGTTACTTTAATTTTGGCTTTGCATGAATGGAATAATTCACATACACAGATATATTTGTTGCTTACGTAAAAACATAACAAACAGACTGACAGTACACTGCGGTTTTGTATGCAAACTTATTTCCGCAATTATAATATTAGTAGCAAAGTGGGGATTTTAAAGTGAACTTTTTTATTCTATTTACTACAGCCACTTACTAATTATTTAAATTTAAAATTAATTACATAGTAATTGAATTACTATATCTCATAAAATTATCCTAAGAAGTGGGTTATTCGCTTCGTGGTCGCAATATACTTTGAACTTGTAGAAACTTGCACATAATGATAACAGTATCTTCAAAACAAATATTATACTCGAGCTCTCTATAAAATATACTATTAGAATAAATTAAAATTTCTTAAAAAGTAAAACTTTATTTTCTTAAAAAAATCGTAAAATGAGAGGTAATGGGGGAACCTTTGTATGACTTCACCATTTTTTGAAGGGTTGATAAATTTTATTTTTTAGAGAGATATAAAAATAATTATACTCGAGTTCTCAATAAAATATAGATACTATTAGAATAAATTAAAATTTCTTGAAAAGTAAAACTTTATTTTCTTAAAAAATGCGAAATGAGACGTAAAGGAGGACCCTTTGTATCACTTCAACATTTTTGGAAGGGTTCATAAATTAAATTTTTCTGAGAGATATGAAAATAAATATTATATCCAAGCTCTGTATATAATATAATATTAGAATAAATTAAAATTTCTTTAAAAGTAAAACTTTAGTTTTCCTAAGAAGAGGGTCTACCCAAAACATAAAAACATTGCCAGGCTCTACGAGACAAAAAAGTTTGGGAATCTCTGATGTAGATGCTACTTTCCTTAGTAATCGCCTACATTCGGAATCGAGTATGTCAAGTAGATGTGATTTGTTAATTCAAATATATATTTTTTGCAGTAATTTGACTTTAAAAGAAAAACAATTATGAAGAATGTTGGTTAAATTAATAAAAAAGTAAAATTCAAAGTGCAATCTTAGATTTTCCGCAAATTTTGAATATCAACCAAACATGTGGAATTCTTGTTTTACTATTTTTACTGTCGAAGAAAAAAACTGTCTTACTGATTCCTAAAGTTTCAACGAGAAGCAGGTTGAAACTCTTTAAAAATATTTGATTTCTTAAATTAAAAGATCTCTATTCGTAAAATGTAAATAAATTTAAATATTAAAAAGTATCAATAAATAATCAAATATTGTAAAATTCCCCGAGTAAACTAATAAAAGAGGTTACCATCTGTTTTATGAAAATAAACATAATATATAATATATAAGTGAATATTTATGTATAATAATATACATATATTATATTTAATTTAGAGACCATAGTTTCTATTAAATTAACACTCAAGTTAAGAAACCAAAATTAATTAGTATGGTATTTGAGTTTCGGAAATTTTAAAATAAAAACTGAAACTACTAGGACTAAACATAATATTTAGAATCCCTACGATGCTAGATGTAGAATTAAGTTCCAATAAAAAAGTTAAATTACCTAATATCGAGAAGGAAGGGCTTATATTTTAAAAATACAAAGAATCTGAGGCAATTTAAATGAGAAAACAAAGAAATTTACAAATTCATGTAAACAATCATTTTCGAGGATAAAAAAATTCCCTGGATGAACATCTGAAAATATCCAGAAGACTCAATAATTTAATTAAATAAAAACGCAGTCCAAAAATAATAAGTGGAATTAACCCTTTAGAAATAATGAAAATCCAAAAATGTTCTCAATAGCAAGATTGAATTATAATATAGGCCTTAATTAAATTTTTTCAAAAATAAAATCCCGATTTTTTTAAACATAATATCGAAAAATGGTAGAAATTCCACCCCCCCCCTTTTCTTTGATTCCTTATACTCCACACCCCATAAAAAAGGTCGATGCGATCTAAATTGGTATTCCCTTGTAGAGTGACAGGTTACCATTAGAACAAAACGAATTTATATTTATATCCAATCTGGTAACGAAGGTAAAATTTTTTAAAACTATAGCCTCAAACAAAAAAATTTATATCTACACCAGTGGCAGTTGGTGACTTTTCAATCTTCGCTTTTTTTTTAATTGAATACGGCATAATTTTCTTTATTTTTCAAATTTAACATTAGATTTTTTTAAAAATATATTTTGGGATCTTCGCCCCACACAAACTGATTCTACTGCTTTGTGTGAACGAGGGTAGGAGTCAGAAATTAAATCTTGTGACTTAAAGTCCACAGTCCCTGAGATGGAAATCGACCATCTTCCACGATGAATCAGCCTCTGTCCTATAAGAAAATCTTAAATTTCTCCTAATATACCATAATATTGCTATAAGAAAGGTATGACTTATCTTAGCATTCTTAGTTATTTCCGATCTTATATATTGAAAGTTCTTAGATATGGATTAGTCCAAAGATTCCCGAATCATCTTTATTTATTTCTTTTTAGTATTATTTCTATTTTATTAGTTCCTCAGCAAGAACAATTTATATTCGACTAAAACTCGTCTGAACTTGTCTTTGGCATGCTTGAACTGGAAAATATACCAGGCAGGGACTTCAAATCTTCTATCGGCATCCTTTTCGGAAAATCATTCATTTTATTTACCCCTTGAAACTATGCAACAATTTTATTTCATTTCTGAGAACCAATATACTCTTCAAACCAAAAAAATGTTTTTTGTAGAAATATTTTAAATAACGGATAATAATTTAAAAATTTAAAGTTCCAAAAAATGTTGATGTTGACCTTATATATTTAACAAAATTCTCTAAATGTTTGAAATTTTAGGGATGCGCCGCATCCACGGACCGTACGACACTGATCTACACATATATTCATATAAGTATATTTAATTATATGCGAGATGTTTATTTTCATCAGAGAACCTCATTCAATATTTCTCCTTAAGTAACAACAACTTTTCTACTCTGGGTAAACAAAATATTTTCACTAATGCTAACCTATCGAGTTCAGTTACATAGGAGAACTTTCATTATTGATTCGTATAAAATTAGAATGACTAATTTAAAATAAAAATAGTCAATAATGCATGAGCATGATTATTGTATTTGCTATGAATTTATTATTATGTCTCAAGGAAATTTCTTTTATATGTAATGGCCCATTCATGATTAACCAACGATAGATTTACTGTTCCAGTTTTCGTTTTTTATCGTCTATAATTCTGTCGGGATCCGCCCTGGGCTTCGCCGTGCACATCACATTATGGTATAACGGCCTGTTTAGAGCTCATCTAGTGGCCCATCTCGGTTGATATTCAAGTCTGCCATAATTTCATTTCAAATTCTCTTTTATTTTATACAGGTGATTTGCCTTTTTACAACACACTCTTCCGCGAACAAACTCCGTTTTGGATCGCACTCTCGCAACCATACACAGATCACTAAACAATGATCTAATTTTCGAAGCAACATATCATTATACTATAAAATTAAATATTTATCAAAACAGACTGCCAAGTTGTTACTTGAAACAACTTAGTCCCTGTTTTTCTTTCTTCCCCTTATTTTTCTAAGTCACCAAATTTCTATAAATATTAAAGAAGAATTCTGTCTCCCCTTCAGATAATATCATCTACTTACGTAAGAATGACACGATATCTGGTTTTCATTTCTCAAAAAAAAAAAAGTAAAAAAAAATTGTGATATTACCGAGACGATTATAATTCTCAGAGGAGGGTAGCATGACTAGCAGAGGGCAATATGTTCCAGGCGAATTCCATCTTGTCATGGATGACGCTTTATACATTTTTAAACATCTTCATATCAAAAGACGATCTCTGAAAATCCCTAAAAAAAAATGTTATAACAATACAAATCTAATTAAAATAAAACATAAAAACCAAGTTTATTTTTTCCTTCTAGAGAATTTTTAATAAATGCAAAAAATTATCCCTGAAATAGTATAACATATAAAAATAATTTTTATAAAAAAAATAAAACCAACTTCAAAAAAATTAAATGCAACAAATAAAATAATAATAACTTAAAAATAAAATAAAATTCACCAAAAGGTATAAAATAATTATCTTATTTAGTTACAACTAAACGACGAAATATTAACATGAAATTACTTTTTGAAGTCGGTGCCAAACAAACTATACCTATAAGCGATCGTACCCACCAAACGTACTAAGTAAGATCCGTCGAATGCGATTCATAAAATGTATATGTTTGGCACCGACTTCAAAAAATAATTTCATGTTAATATTTCGTCGTTTAGTTGTAACTAAATAAGATAATTATTTTACACCTTTTAGTGAATTTTATTTGATTTTTAAGTTATTATTATTTTATTTGTTGCATTTAATTTTTTTGAAGTCGGTTTTATTTTATTTTTTTATAAAAATTATTTTTATTTTTCTCTTTTTAGTGACTTAATATAATACCTAGAATGAATCTCGTAAGAGAAAGCGTCGGGCGAATGAATCAGAAAATGATAATAAAATTCAATTAATAAATATAGAAATTCTCTCGAAACGTTTGCGCGTTTTAAATGAAAGTTTTAAGATTTTTTTTATAAAAGATTTTATTTATTATAATTTCGATTATTTGGTCATAAGAATTGGAGAGTTACGTTATTTCGTCATTGATCTAATCTTCAGAACTTGATCAAATTAATATGGCACCACCCCTAAGGCACCCTCTTTCCAATAAAAAAAGAATAATTAAAATCGGTTAATAAACAAAGAAGTTATGCCAGAACAAACATATCAAAAAAGGTACAATACCAATGAAAAAAAACGGGACCAATCGGAAGCTAGACAGAACCCAATGCAAAAAATCATCAAAATCGGTTCACAATTGGCGGAGATATGAGGTAACATAGACACACAAAAAAAATTCAGTCGAATTGAGAACCTCCTCCTTTTTTGAAGTCGGTTAAAAAAAATAATAAAAGCAAAAGGAAATTATAATATTGAAATTTGAAGAGGCTTATTGAATTAATTGATTTTATTGAAGAAAGAGGATAAATAATAATTAGTAGTTTCAGCAGTTGATTATATGCTAAAAGTGATTATGGTATTACAGAGAAAGATTTGAAAGATATAACTTTAATCAAAGACTCCGATACGGTATCTTTTATATAAGAGTATTAGTGTACTTATTTAGTTATTTTCAAAATTTCTAATAAAAGGTTTAAACGATTTTTTCTAAGACGTTTCAACTTCTGATTCTGAATATGTCTTTAAGTGGGAGATAATTTGAAAACCTAATTTATCGATCGGAGAATTTACCACTGCTCGAAGCCCCTAAAAACTTAGTAAATTGGATATTGGATTGTATCTAACATTCTGAGATTTGGCTCGTGATCCCGGCTTCTTTCCTTCTACTCTGTTCTTTTCACGATGGAAGGGCCAGCCCATACAGGCCTTTAGGGGATGTACCTTCTGGTGTATCTCCTTCTCAAATCAATATCATTAAAAAAAAGTTATATGATATTAAATCACATGGATTTATCTCGGACACAAACGCAATGTATGACATGTTATGACTAAATATTCTCTCACGCGGCCTACTTTCGAGATTTGAAGTCATGGTAATTTCTCCGAGTTCGATTTCCGAATCATTTTTATTTGAACCTAATATTTCAAGCCATGTCTGGAAAGTTTTAACGTCCAATTACAAAACTTAATATTAAAAAAAACTTTATCAATATTAAATTATTATGTTATTAATCAATTATTTCAGATTATGATCACTTCTATCCTTCCAACGACAAAGTAAAACAAGTATTTTATATTTTAAATTTTAAAAAATTTTCTTTACTTTATTTAATACCATGTTTCACCAAGAACCTACACCATTCTCCATTAAAAAAAAGTAACACTCTTCACCAATTAAAAGAAAATAAAGACGCCCAATTTTGTCAGATGAGATGGTCAGCTTCTCTGTGCACATAGTAACAAGAAGTTACGTCTCATTAACCAAAGATTCGAATGATATCGAATTTTAGATGAGTGTGTAGTACGTGTAACAAAAGATGTTTCTCTTTGTGAATCAACAACTGTGCTACTCTCAAAAACTTTTCAATTAGTTTTTTTGGTCTCGAGCTCTCCAAATAACTTCAAACTAAAGCGAAAATTTAAGCGTAGTCCTACGTTAAAAATGGTTGTGTAAACTCCCATGGCACATCATCGGTGTCTTTTAAAATAGATATTTCCACTTTTACAAAGTTAAAAGTAAATAAATATATGAAATATTCATTTACTATGAATTAAGATTTCTAGGTTACTTGTTTCACCTTAAAATGTGTTTAATGTGAAACAAGTGACTTAGAAATCTTAACTCATAGTAAATGATTATTTCATTTTTAGACAAATTGATTTTTAAACTGAAAGTTTCAATTATTTTTGTTAAGCAATTTGAACCGCGAAAGTTAAATAATATGATAAATATATATGAATCTATATATATATATATATATATATATACTATATTAGTATAAGCGGAGAGAGACACGGGTTCGAAACCCGTCGGATGCTCTATTTATTTTTCCTTTTCAAATAAGATTATTTCATTTAATATTTATTTACTTTTATCTTTATTAAGGATGTTTCATCTTGCACCAACATCACAATCTCTATTAATTATTTCCACTTTTAGTAGAAAGACAAACCAAGTAACAACATCGAATTTAACAAACACCTATGTTATTCTAGCTAATATATGATCACTCGAAATGTTGTGGAAAACATTAAAAAAAAATAATAATGCGTGATCCATTCAGAAAAAATCTCACAAATTATCAGCCTGATCTCCAAAGTTTCAACATGACAACCACATACCTTTTACTCTGCCTAGATTCAATTCATATTTCATTTTTTGTTTTCACTTTTGTAGACAACATTAAAAATTGAAGATCCAATAAAAAATAAGCTATCATGTCCAAAGTGCGTTGTTCGTTTTCAACCCCATATCATGTTAACCTGTCAAAACGCAGTAGTGTTCACGCCCTTCTGGAAGCTGGCTGCGGTCTTCGTTCCTGGGACCAACAACCCCTTGGAGGTCCAGGCCCTGCCAGTCCACAAGACACTTCTTGTCGAGTGTGTGAAACCGACGCCGTTCAGGCATAAAACCGCCTTCGACTAGACAATTTACGATCGAGCAACAACCCGCCCGCTATTTCTGCCTCACTCGGGACTGTTTTTCCTCTCTCCAAGTCCAGTTAAGATTTACTGGATTTTAATTGATTAAAGAACCCGGGATGGGTTTGAAAATGTCCAGCAGCATTCCAACAAAACGCGATCGCATCGCTAGTAAAAATGAAACAAATTACAAACACAAGCTCACTAAATCTAACTTTTTCTAATTCTATCGAAAGGTGTTAATAGAAACATTTGTAAGCGACGAGCTCGAGAAAGAAATAATAATAATAAATCTTCTAGAAATTAAACAGAGAATAAAAATACAAGATAAAATCCAGTCTTAACATAAATCAATACATTCGCTTCCATTTTATTAGCAGAGCTAATCGTTTAACTTTTATCTATACTTTTTATCAGAGTATCTTTTATATAGATATAGATATCTGGTAGTAAAACGTTCAAAGATCGAAGAAATTTTCAAACTTTGCCGAAATCGAAATTAATATCAAAAAGTTTGATTACCATCCGTAGATAAGAAGATTTAGCGGATATTTTTTATCCGAGATGACAAACAATAAAAGGATATTATTTGGTGGAACATACTTAAGAGGGGACTTAAAGCGAAGGAAGAAAAGGAGGAAATCTCAAGACATGGATAGTCACCAAAAGGGGGAAGGGCAATTGAGAAAGCAAAAGAACAACTTTTTCGCATTAGGGTCATTTAAGTCAACTTAACTACTTAATCGGAGGATACAGAATACATGGACTGAAATAACACTTTCGGATACTTAGATCATTATCCAACTGATTTTGCCCATTTCTCAAAGTTTAAATTGAGAACCAGAAAGAGAAAAGTTCCTTTAATTGGAATTTCATATTCTTTTAATAAAATTTTACAAAAGAATATATATTTCTGTTGACAGTTATATGTAAATCACAATGAAGGATAAATAAATAACGATCTACATTAAAAATATTTTCGTTATTTTTATAATGGCTTGTCTTATTGAAACCACTCAGATTCATAGATCTAAGAAATTAAGCAGCATGGAGTAGTGTATTTATTAGTTTTTGGATCGGTGACTGTCTAAAACAGTTTGTAACTCAAGTTACGGTGGTGCTGAGGATTCTCATTGCTATTAAATAAAACACAAAGTTTCTTTTTCAGCAATTTTTGATTTAAATTAATCCAAATACTTCGGAAACTTTACAGAATTCTTTCTTCAGTGGACTCTACACCCAAAGATGGACCAGATACGGTGATTTAGGTGGAGGTCCAGTGAAGAATGAATACTGTTAAGTTTACGAAATATTTGGATTAATTTAAACCACCATTTGAATTAAAAATTTCTGAAAAAGTAGCTTTTGTTTTTATTTAATACCTAAAACAGCTTGTGCTACTATGGTATATGTTCAGGTGACCCAAATGTCAAAACAATAAGAAAATGTATTAAGTAATTACTAATGAAAAGTGTGAAAATGTTTTAATAGAAGGAAGAGATCAATTCATTAAATGTGTTGATTTAGAAATGAGGTCCCACGACAGAATTGAGAATAGATAAGTCCTTTTGAATGAGAGGTTTTTCTTGAAGCGAGGTGCCTGTTTGAGTGGTAATCACTTTGGAGACGCGCCTGGCCATCATTGCTATCTCCGAGGACTGCTCTAACGAATTGTCCGTTGAGAAGCGTTCATTTATCGCTCCTATCGAAAATAAATATCGTTTGTTTCCGAGTCGACAGCGAGCCGACCGCCTTATCTAGAACGATTCACTTCTCATTAGCCTGACAGATAGACAGACAGACAGCCTTTGATAATTCCTATCTGAATTTTTCTATTATTAAGCCGAACCCTACAAAAAGCTCTTTGTATTAGTGGGGAACCCATCAACAGCTTTTCAAATTTTAAATTATTTATCGACCGTTAGTGAAAAAAAAATATTCAAATATAAAATAGACTCTATAGAACTTAAGAATTGAAAAAAAAATGTAGAATAAAATAATAGGAAAAAATATCTGATCCAAGAAACAAAAAAACATCTAATACCTAGGTATGGTATAGTATAGTCTGTTGCATAGACAAGAGAAGTGCTTATCTGATCGTAATAGAAATAATGAATGAGCCATGCATCTTCTAAATTTATTTTTTATACAAATCAATTTAAAATTCAAAAAATCTTTGTTTCAAAAATTTCAATTTCATGACTACCTATGTGAAATTGATAGGGACCAAAAAGAGAAAGGGGGGGGGGGGGGTTAAAAATATTTTTAAACAAAAATCGAAGAAATATTTCGAATAAAATAGTCTCATAAAAAAAGGAGATATTGTTAATTGCTAATAGGCACAAAATTAAGAGGGGGGGTTATTTCGTAAATAATTATAAATATAAGAGAGGGACCAGGCCTATGGTAAGGTCATGGCTACTAGGATGGTCTTTATTTTGGGCATTATCGAATTTTTACGCTGACAGAGGCTCATATGGTAAATGAAAAGAGAAGTGCTTATCTGATCTTAGAAATAATGAATGAGCCATGCATCTTCTAAATTTTTTTTATACAAATTAATTTAAAATTCAAAAATTTTATTTCAAAAATTTCAATTTCATGACTAACTAAGTGAAATTGATAGTGACCAAAAAGAAGGGGGGGGGGGGGGTTCAAAAATATTTTTAAACAAAAATCGAAGTAATATTTCGAATAAAATAGCCCCATAATTAAAAGTAGATATTGTTAATTGCTAATGGGCCCAAAATTAAGAAGGGGGTTATTTTGTAAATAATTATAAATATAAGAGAGGGACCAGGTCTATGGTAACGTCATGTGGATAGCTACTAGGGTGGTCCTTATTTTGGGCATTTTCGAATTTTTACGCCTACAGAGGCTCATATGGTTCGAAATAAATAAAAAAAAATATCCCTCAAGTTTCAAGTATCTATCTCAATTTTAACCAAAGCCGCACAGCGATGCAAGTTTCCCACCTAAATAACATGAGGTTTTTGGCAATATTTTATTCCGGCCAAAATAATAGTTCAAAAAATTTGAAACTCTGTAGACTTTATCCTTATAATAGTAGCTATCCTTCAGAATTTTTACAGATTTTTAGCTCTAATAATTTTGGAGTCTATAACTTACTAACACTAAGATATAGCAGTATTTTATCTAGCTGTAACTCTAAAATTATAATAGTTAAAAATCTGTAAAAATTCTGAAGAATAGCTACTATAAGGATAAAGTCTACAGAGTTTCAAATTTTATATGAGTCTCTGTCACCGTAAAAATTCGAAAATACCCAAAATAAGGACCACCTTAATGGCCACATAAGCTTATTTAAGTTTTTAAATAATGTTGATTTACACACCATACATTGGGATTAGTATTTAAGTATCAATTTCAAATCTTTTAAAAAAATTTAGAGTTTGAGGATAAACAAAAATCAATTTCTTTGTCCAATAAATTATCTACTTGTTCGAGACTAAGGGTTACTTTTTAACCGACTTCAAAAAAAGGAGGAGGTTCTCTATTCGACTGAATTTTTTTTTTTTTTTTTTGTGCCTATGTTACCTCATTTCTCCGCCAATTGTGAACCGATTTTGAAAATTTATTTTGCATTGGGTTCAGTCTACCTTCCGATTGGTCCCATTTTTTCATAGGTATTAGACCTTTTTTGTTAGGTTTGTTTAGGCCTAACTTCTTTGTTTATGAACCGATTTCGATGATTCTTTTTTTATTCGAAAGGGGGTATCTTAGAGATGGTGTCATATTAATTTGGTCAAGTTCCGATGATATGATCACTATTAATAACCTCACTAAAAAGAGAAAAATAAAAATAATTTTTAAGAAAAAAATAAAACCGACTTCAAAAAATTAAATGCAACAAATAAAATACACTAAAAGGTATAAAATAATTATTATCTTATTTAGTTACAACTAAACGACGAAATATTAACATGAAATTACTTTTTTGAAGTCGGTGCCAAACATATACCTTTTATGAATCGCACTCTACGGATCTTACGTACCTACGTTTGGAGGGTATGCTCGCTTATAGGTATAGTTTGTTTGGTACCGACTTCAAAAAGTAATTTCATGTTAATATTTCGTCGTTTAGTTGTAACTAAATAAGATAATAATTATTTTATACCTTTTAGTGTATTTTATTTGTTGCATTTAATTTTTTGAAGTCGGTTTTATTTTTTTCTTAAAAATTATACATCTCTATTTTCATCATCATTTTAGAAGGCTTTCCTCCAAAAGATATTTTTTTAGAGTACCTATCACAACTATCATGCTAATTAGTCCAAATGGATGGCAAAGACCATTTATACTTTCAAAATCTATCTTTTCATCATATTAGACAAGTATAGTACAAGAAAAAGAGAAATTCTATTTGTTGCATATAAGTTTCTAGTATGAAAAACAAATAATAAAGTTTTTTTAAATAAATCATCCTATGAGAAACTTGACTTTCAACATCTGTGATTGGACTATTAAAAATGAATTTCCTCGCAATTAAAGTTCGATCTAAGAAAAGTAATAATAATAGTCTGAGAATGCTATTTTATATTCATAGTCGAAATTCGCAAACTTCTTCACAGATGTTTACTAAGTTTAAACTTAGAAATGAACAAAAAAGATCAGGACAAAATTGTTTTTCTCAAGAGCACGTTTAAATGTTTTTAAATTTCTTTGAAAAAAAAAACAGATTTGTTTTCACATATTATATATATATATTGACCATCCTTTTCCGCCTTTATAGAAAAAGCCATATATTCTCAAGAGGGATCCATATACGATTCTATTAAAGACAAAGCCTAATAAATTTTTGCAAACTTCTCCAATCAATTCCAGATTCAAGAAACAGAATTAAGCTCGGTAATGCACTTATCAAATAAAAAAATAACGTTAATACCGTTCGGGGTTATCCAGGGCTGTTTGTTTGTTCTTATAGATAGAAGAGAAATCTGAAATGATTAAACTAAAGATTTGAGCATATTTTTTTTTTTTGAAAATAGTTGGAATGTTTTTTTTAAAAAAAAATCGCTTATATAATATATTGGGGGGTCAGAGTAAGGTTTTTGTCTCGAGGGTTGAGCTAAGTTAGTTCTCAGGTTCAACTCCAGAGGGGAAAATCCCTTCTGATATCACAATATAAAAAATAAAAAATTCTAATAAAATTCTAGATTTTCTCCTAAAAATTAAATTTTGTCTCTCTGAAATGATTAAATTCAAAATGTAGGATTATAAATAAACTAATAAATATCTATCTAAATGTATAAATGTTTAATGGTATTTACCAAGCTGTTCGAAATGAATTCTTCCTTTTGATGAATTAAAATGAGAGGAAAATGAATTTGATTTATAATATTTCAATTAAAGCGAAGTGTTGTGGAGAGAGGTGGATTTTCTTTCCGAATTCATTTGTAAGTATTCCATTCAAAAGGAGAGAAGTCTAATTTTCCGCTTATTATTTTCAATTAGAAATCTTTTGAGACGGCTTTGGTATAACGCTTATTTATATTAATTCATTCCCTTTCTTTCACTTTCTCTCCCCCTGCCTCTCTTTCACTTTGTGTGTGTCTGTCTGCCTGTGAAATTCTAAGTGAATATTTAACATTTGATCCTCTCTATACTTCTTAAGTCATAATGTCATCACGCTTGTTAGAATGAATGAAGTGCAGAGATCTCTCATGAAATCCAGTTAAGCAAAGTACTGACATGGTACACACATGCCCACGCATACCAACAAATCCTCTTGAGTTAGTTACTCGCCTTCGAGCAACCCCCCACTTCTTGCACCCCTGGAAGGGGCAGACATATTTCATGCGCGCGGTCCACCTTTCTCTCGCCTTTACAAATCTAATTTCATTGCTATATATATGTGTATGTGTTACCGTGAAAACCCGGAATAAGTTGGAATCGGATTTGCCTGGTAAGAACTAGTTTTATCATATCCCTTTTGGTGCGTATTTTTCATTTTTTTAATGCAATCGAATGCAAGAAGGGGTGCACCAGTAAAGATGCAGCCCCTATGGATCTCGAAAGACCCTTGCATTACCGAAGAGAAGGGAAAGTTGATTAAGTGAGAGGGTGTAGACGTAGGTGTCTATGCACTCCGATTTTGAAGGTTTGGAGATTATAGGTGCTGGGAAAGATAGAGGCTGGGAGAGAGTTCCAGTTCCTTGAAGTCAGTATTAAGTAACTTTTTGCTTCACTTAAAAGCGATATATTAATATTATTTTTAAATTAAGAAGGTTCTTTCGCGACAATCCACACAAAAAGTTTTAGCCTCGTAACCACTCTATAAATATGAACGAAACTAAAATTTTAGCTAATGTTTTTTAACGTGATTGTACCACTCACACTACGAAATCTCTATATGGATACACACATACTTGCCGGATCGTTTTCAAGCCATTGATCTTATATCCACTCCACTAAAAATAATCGCCCAAATATGTTGTTTTTTGTTTTGTTTTTTATCAAAACTAAGAGGTAAATAATTTCATTTTTTTTTAAGTTACTCCGAATATATTATTCTAACAAATATTAGTTTTTATCATGATGGTGAAAGTCCTTCAATGAAAAAAAAATAATGATCATTTCCACACCCTTTCCCTATCTACCATATGTAAAAAATTTCATTTTTAATTGCAATTATTTCATGTTTGGTGTGGTAAATCGTCTTCAAATTTTAACATTGTGTTTATTATGCTTTTAATGACTTATATTCCAAGTTTCAAAGACTTCTTGAATTTTTGAATTTGTGAAAGAACTACCTTAAAATACTGGTAAAAAGGTCGATGTTTATTTGGATTCAGAATTAAATTTAAAAAAAAATGAGTGGATGGAATCCATGCCCGACAAAAGTGAAACATATTTTCTAATGATATTATGTACTTTCTAATAGGTGGAGGTCTACAATTTTAATCCCCCACCCGAATCCTTGGGGTGATGAGAGTTAGGGGAAGAGGAGAGAGTCCAGTGGACATTTTTAGGGTTGACGGTGTGAATGATAAACCGAGGTGAGTCTAGGGGGAAGGATAGAGGTCAGTGGGATGGATGGAGATTAAAGGAGTCTAGCAAGAGACCCGCCTTGTAGGCGCATCCCCATAGCATCTTCATGATGCAACACTTCTTGCATTCGACCGCAATATAAAATAAATCAATAAACAAAAATAACATCGGGGAAAGAAAAGTAAGACATTTTAGGTGTTTGATCAGTGTCGGTTCAAGTATCGTATTGAAGGCAGTATGTAGGGGGGGATGTCGGGAGGAAATTTCAGTCTAAAAGTCATAGAGATAAACATTTCTGCAAAGCAAATATTATCATGTCATTTACAATTGCAGAGAAGTCAATTCTTCTTGCACAAGTAATATAATACAATCATTGTATCAATAACAAAAGTGTGAACACTTGTATTGCTAACGCCGTTTCTTTCTTGGCTACTTTAAAGAAATGACCTTATCTTGGACCTCTTGGGGGTTCCAAATAAGTGCAAGTTTAGACGGTGTGTTCTAACGCTGTATCCTAAAACAACGCTACTTTTTAAGAAAGCCAAATCAATTTGCTTAAACAATTATTTAAAAAACAATAAAATAAATACAACATAATTGTCAGATAAAATAATTAAAATTCACTAATATCTATATAGAATGTATGACTTGCGATGCTGATAAGGAATCATGTGTACACATGCACACATACCAACCAAAGAATCCTCTAGCTTGAGCTCGGGTTAGTTACTCGTCTTAGAACCCCCTCCCCACCCCAGACTTCTTCCACCCCCGAAAAGGGCGGACATTTCTCAAACGACCGGTCCACCTGTCTTTCTCTCGCCTTTACAACTCCAGCTCCATTTCTTTAATCTCTCCCTCGAAACCTTTTCACATTCCATTGCGATGTTTACTAACAAATATTTCATCTTTTTTTTTAATTCAATCCAGCAACCTCGAATTATAAATTTGATAATAGGTGTGGTGTGTGGTGTTAATAGACCCGAATAAAAATATCTACCCTGATTTAAGCAGTCGGATCATTTATTAGAGACTATTTTCGAGCT
The DNA here is from genome assembly GCA_024734495.1 of Forficula auricularia. Classification (NCBI taxonomy): domain Eukaryota; kingdom Metazoa; phylum Arthropoda; class Insecta; order Dermaptera; family Forficulidae; genus Forficula; species Forficula auricularia. The sequence goes on from JALMQS010000075.1 coordinate 18,042,013, forward strand.
CTTCTCGAGTGAAAATAAATGACTTGACATTCTGTCTTTAGATAAATTTGACAAGAGATTCGAGCCATTATTCTTATGTCTAGTGAAGTGCTCATTTATTTAACCCAATATTGGTCGAAGAGCAATTATTATAGTCGAATAAATGTTTTTTTCTCCTATTCTTTTATCTTAAGTTTCTAGCAGTGGATAAAAAAACCTTCAAAACATCATTATCATGTCAAAGAATAATTAAGAACCTTAAGAGAATGCATAAATAACAATTAAAATTTAAGAGGAGAAACATAATAATTAATCGTCAGGATGTTTTACTTTTAAAAATGTCGCTTAAGAATGAATGATATTAAAGAGAATAACGAAAAAACGGGAGAAGAAAATCGCTTCTGTAATTTGAACCAAAATTATATTTAAATCCTCAGATAAATATAAAAACCTATATTCAAGCTCCCAATCATCCAGATCGATAACTTAATTGATTCTAGCTACATTTCTTTCTTTCCAATTGAGAATTTCCCCAGAAGTAGATGCCGAAACTTTCTGATAAAGCTAGAAAAAGTAATTTAAATTATTTTCTAATTTTTTTCATAATATTCAAGATCGAAAAGCTTTTTCAGGCCAAATCCTCAATCTATAAAATTAAAAAATATATTCCTCTATGTAGTTTTTTTTTCTTAAAAAGTTGAATAATCTTGGAAAATTTTTATTCATTTTCTTTTTTCACCATGGAAGGTAGTTCAATCAAAAATAGGCTTCAAGACCTAGATCATTCTCAAGACATTCGACAGATATATTATTTTCATGGGGAGAGCATATCCTGTATTCACTATAACTATTATGTCAGGTTGTTATAATTATCAACTAAACGGCTGACTTTTTGAAACGAATCTTTTTATAATTTTTTTTCTCTGTTATTCGGACATCAAATCGAATTCGGTTTCATTCGAAAGGTTGTGAAAATTTTAGTGTTTGATCTCGTTAATTTTAATTTAATTCTTGAATAAATGTTTATGAAGGACTCAAAAATCGATTCCCTAGTGGCTCTATGAATTGGAATGATTTGTATATATATAAAATATATATAAAAGTTCCCGGTTTTTATAATTAAGACGAAAGAGCAGGACTGTCCAAACAGCGGCACGCGGGCCGCATGCGGTCCAGCACTGCAATGAATGCAGCCCGACATAAAATTATAAACTTCCTTGAAACATTAAGATTTTTATCAACTTACTGAAACCAAATCAGATACAATCTGATATTTTTTTTCTAAAATAAGAAGAAATTGGAAAATCATCGCAAAACTTTTTGAAGAATAAATGGGCAGATTTTTAATGTGAAAAAATATAGGTATCAAGGTTTAGGAAAAAAATAATCGCAATTGTAGCATATTTTTGATTCCATTTTTATTAGATATAAATATTTAACCTGCAAACTATCTGATTTAATGTATTTTCGATCAGAAATTGAACTTAAAGAAAAATTTAATAATGTCTCTTTATTAATATTTTATAAAAATTATCTAACCAGAAATAAATACTCCTGGCTTCACAATATTTATTCACTTTTTGGAAATATGAATTTATATATAGGTACATAATGCTATTTTCAAGAATACAATTCACTAAAAACAAAGTTATAATCTCAGTTTTCAGGTAAAAAAAATAATGAAGTTTCGAATATTTAAAAACCATTTTTCATCTCATATTTTCATTTTCTAAAATATTTATTATTTCGGTAATTAAAACTTTTAAAGTGATAAATGATTTAAAAAACAATATTCTGAAGCAAAAGAACTCATAGATTATTGTGCTATTCTGTCATGGTGGATTACATTATTCTACATTATAACTAGTCTTTTTTATTGAGAAATATCAATAGAATTAATATACTTCTATTTATTTATTTAGTTATTTTATATGCGGCTCGAAGCATTTGTTTTTTCATCAAATGCGGCCCGTGTAAGCCATAAGTTTGGACATCCCTGGTCTAGAGAGTCAGGCAGCAGCTCTCTGAGCAAGAAAACAAACCATTTTGCATTATGGAGATCGAGTGGAATGTGGATATATGTTTCTAGCCTGCTTAGCACATATATAAACTTCTCGAAAAGATGCTTCCAGGTCTTTAATCAAAGTATTTTTTTCTTTTAGATCTTAAATACTTTTTTAACTTATCCAAGTATTCTTCTTTAAATGTTCTTCTAATAAATATTTTCTTTCTAATATTTTATATTATTGTAGTTTAACTTACCTACTTCTAATAGATGGCGATTCATTTTCTTAATTACTTCTAATAATATTTTAGTTCCGAGTAAATAAATATAATAAATGCGGTTGCTTTAATTATTAATTTTTAAGTCATATTTTAATTTCATAAATTCCAAATAGATGGAATTGGTTTTTAGGGTTCCGTATATATATATTTTTCATACTTTTTTCATTTTTGAAATTAAATTCCATTGATAAAGGAAGAAATTTTCCCGAGACGTTTGGTGTTAAAATAAACGTTTAAAGATTGTTTTTTGTGAAAGATTTGTAATTATTTATATTTAAAAAAATAATCAACAACATATTTTCATATATATAATTTATTTGCTTATATAGATAGATAAAAATATTTTTTTTTCCGAGAAAGAAGAATACGTCTAACTCTCGGTAGCTAGATTTATAATACAGAGAATCGAAACATTGTATAGCTTAACTTCATTAGAATTTCGCCTACATTATTTGGAAGCTGTCTTAAAGCGTACGATCCGTACAATTTAATAATTCTAAAATCTAATAAATGGGTTCGATTTCAATTGTCAATTTTTTTTCCAATTTACTTTCCTCTCAATTCTTCATCACTTTTTTTAAATTCAATTGATATCTCTAAGCTGAAAGGCAGAGTGGAGTCGAGAATCTGTTCAAAAAGACTGGACTGCTGTGAGAGTTATTCGATGGAAAAATTCGACACCCCACTTCTATCAAATAAATTCAATTTATATATATTGTTAATACTAAGAAAGGAATTTTTTTAAAAAATATCTATAAAGGTGTATCTGAAGTTCATGGGTCATAATCTCATTATTTTGTAAATAGTAAGATTTATTGTACAAACATTTTTATTCGAACTATATTGAAGATGCCATCATTTAACGACTTTTCTTTGGAAGATACAATAGATTTAGTCCTTTAAGTAGCGAATACAGACCCCAAAAGATGAAAGGTTCAAGATCATTCTTCAAATGACCGTTTTACCTAAAAAACTTTTCAACAATTGGAATATGCTGAAGTTGTCCTCCCACTTAGGTAGCTAGTCAAGGAGCTAACAAATGTTTTCTTTTATAATTTTTCAAACTCTTGACATTCAACTGCTTTTGCGCTAGATTTTTTATTGATAAAAATACAACAAGGTTCAAAACTTAGTAGAGTATTAAATTTTTTAAAAGAATAAAAAAAGACAATATTCAAGAGTTCATTGAAGTTGTAAGAATTTTCTGACCTTCATTTTGGAGGATAATAAGATTTTTCAACTCAGGGAAAGAAAGAAAAAGCAAAAAGATTCCCATTGATATTAGTCATAAATCAATAAATAAACATATTGAACGCAACAGCTTAGTTTGTTTAAATATTTAGGTGTGAAAGGGTGCTGAATTTTTTCAAATAATCTTATAAGTGATTTTTTGAGCGTTTTTAAACAATTGTGTTAAAAAATGTGAGCATTACAATTGGAATTAGGACAGAACAGAATGTCTTAGACTTAGATGATAATCTACATTTCTAAATTCCTACGATTTATGGATGTATTTTAAGTATTTTTATATAACTTAAAAAATCTTGACAGATTGTCTTCAATTAAATCTGAGATGACATGAATAATTCTTATTAGATGTCAAAAAGGTTGCATTAGCCACATAGCCATCCTTGTGAACAACCCTTCTGACAAGTAATAAAAATTATCCATTAGAGTTCGAATATATTAGAACCCAGTTCCTCTTCATTCCTTATGAAATTTTAAGTCTGCTACAATAGTATCCACAATTTGAACTTTTATATAAAAATACGTTTAAAAATTAAAACGGGACTCTATTAGGGTCGCTACACTATCTGTCTGGCTGTTCGTCTGTTAGAAGTTAGAGCAGTGTTTCTCAAATTTTTTTGGTTGACGGCACACTTTAAATATCTGGAATCATTTGCGACACACATAAATATAAAAGAAAAAAAAGTAAAAGTTGTATAATACAAAAAAAAAATGAAGTAATTACAAATACTATTTCAAAGTTACAAAACCCATACAATTTTAATTATTTGTCAAAAACGCTCGCGGCACACAGGTTGAGACACCTTAGACAGCCCAAAATCTAAACAAGTCCTCCGCATTGAAAATATAAAAATTTGCTACATAACAAACTTTCTAAGAGGATTTCTTTTATGAATTTAATGTTTTTATTGAATGGTGAAAATGAAGAGAAAGAGTATAACTTTTTCACGAGTATGTTCGCCAGTTAGAACAAGTATTTTTTTCACATTATTGTCTGAATTTTATTGAAGTTCAATTAAATATTTCCTCTCTCTATAACGAATATAATTTTGATCCAAGAGTAAAAGGCCATTACTAGAATAATAGAAAATAAAAATTAAATTTTTAATGGTCTGAACATGTCTTGACTTGTATTTCGCATCCTTGCATTTCCTTCGCTATAAAGGAAGAAGTTAAATAATTCTATTCACACCCTTTTTAGTTATTTTCCTCGATCGGATTCTAATGGAAGAATCGCCCCCCCCCCCCCCCCCCCGAAAATGTATTAATTAAGAAAAAATGTGACAAGATTTCCATGACTCAGGTCGCTAGGTATGCCGTAGTAATTTATAATAAACTTAAATATAAATTAATATAATTTATCTTTTTATACAAAAAAGTACCTACATGTATTCATTTTCTCTGAAATCAAAAATTATAATACAATTTTAATCAAATGATTTTTATTTTGGGGAGGGTCGAATTTTATGCGGTGTCAAAACAAAAATAAAAAAAAAAAAATATTTTTTATAATAGAATGTAAATTATTCCTATAATTTATCTATTTATTTTGTTTGGAAGAAAGAAAACAGACCTAAAGTACCATTTTTAGGTGATTTTTGTAGCTGTCGCCGCAGTGTTTAGAAAAAGCGTAACTTGAAATTATGAAAAACATTCCCTTAAATTCATCTATTCTCTTCAAATCCACGACAAATAAGAACACATTTGATATCTCAAAAATTTTGGATGCTATAAGGTCGGAACCCTCGGTATGGGGTCCTTCGCGCACTTGGTCGGCTTATTATACTTAACTCCAAACGTTTAATGAATTCATTTGTAATGAATGAATGAAATTTGAATTGCAAAAAAATATTTGTTTAATTATAAAATTGAGTATTTGAGTGATGAAAATCTCAGTTTGAGACCGAGCTTCAATCCCTACCCTATCAAGCCAACTTTAGCATATTATTCAAAAGATATAATAATAATGTATTAAGAAACAGATTACCATTTTATCCAGAAATACCTTGCAGACGGCACTCTGAAGCAAATCCTGTATTCAGACTAAGGGCCTGTTAAATTAGGTTGGAGTTGGTGGTGTTTCACAAGGAGAAAAATTAAAATACAAAGATTTTTAATTTACTCTATATATTTCGAGCTCTTAACTCGAGTCAATGTTCTCCTGACGATGAGTTAAGAGCTCGAAATATGTAGAGTAGAATTAAAAAATCTTTTGTATTCTAATTTTCTCTGAAACACCACTAACTCAACCTAATTTAATGTTTCACTGTTCATACAACCAACACTGCTCCTAAATTTTAAGGGTCTGTTGTATGTCACAAAGTAAATGCTTTTTACCACTAACACAGGGTAGATGATAAATGGAGGAATTGGCATGGCCAATCAGATGCCAGGCACTGAAACTGACTTATTATACTCACTATTTTGACACTGACAGTGCCTGGCATCTGATTGGCCATCCCAGTGCCTCCATTTACCATCTACCCTGTGTTAGTGGTAAAAAGCATTTACTTTGCGACATACAAGCGGCCCCAAGTCAATGTTACAATAATTTGTCACGACGATTGGAAAACACTCTGGATTTCTCATTAAGTATTAACAGAACTGCAATTTGTCTCATAAAGCTAACACTAATCTATGAGTGAACATTGTATTGTATTTATTTTGATTAGTTATGTCTATTGATTAAATTATTAAAGTTGTTATGGAGAAGTGGGGACTATATTTTTTATACAGATAATATGTATTTTATTGCCAATGTTTCGTCAACTTTGTTGACTTTTTCAGGGCTCAAATAGTTAACTTCCCTGCATATTTGTCATTTTTATAAAAATATTTATTTTATTTTATACCCATAATTTTAATGTATTATTTTGTTTTTATTATTGTTATTGTCTTATTTTATAAGTTATTATAATGTATTATTTTGCTTTTTATTATTAATATTGTTATAATGTATTATGTTTTATAAATATTGTACTATATTACTGTATATTAGGCATTAGCCGTTGAAATAAAATAAATAAATCAATAAATAAGCTTTCCCGAACAGAAAACTAAACCAACAGATGTAGTTGATGGTAATCACTATATTTACATAAATTCCCTGTGAATGAAGTACCACCTTAAGCGCAGCGCCTGTTTATCATGTGTAAATGAAATTAATTTTTGATAATTAATTATAGCCCAGCATTGAAAGCTTTAGTTAATTAAATTAGAACTTGGTTTTTTTTTATCTCGGAGATAAAAATGAATTATAGCCGTTCATATTTTGAGCCGAGTCCTGCCAAGTGGGATGCGTGGGCTACGCAAGTCTGGTTTGTGCCCGAGAGCGCCTATCATCATCATCCTCATCATCACGTGGGAGAGTGAGAAGAAGCTGTCTCCATCTCCATTGCCGTTGAGGAGATGGTCTTCAGCCCCGGCCAGCTGCACTCCGTCTTCGGGGCTCTCGAGGATGCGTTTCAAAGGCCCGCCACCGACACCCCTGCTCCTCCACTAATGGACCATGAAATATTTCGAAAACCACCCCTGCTGGGCTGGCCGGCTCTTGAAAAGTAAAAAACCAAGTGACAGAGCCACAGCCAGGCACGCTTAGGGTGTCAATCAGTCAATCGACCTGAAAGCAACCCCCTTTCCCCACGTGAAAGGCTCAACTAACATCCAATTCCAATTGCATTTTGCCGATTTTATTAAACATCCGGAAATCAATGAAATAGCTTTTTTTATTGATACGTTTAGAAAAATTTACCAATCTTGTTTGATAAAATACAAAAAAAATCATACAAATTATTTTGACATTATAATATAATGTCAAAATAATTATTATTAAAAATGGTTCAATTATACAAATTGCTGTTTAATTATTGTTTGTCTATTTATTTAAATCAAAAAATATACATCCAATCGCAGAGTGTTTGATAGGTATTGAGGAGCAGTTTTTTGAAATTTTTATTAATAGAGGGTGAGTCAAATAATTTTTTTTTTTTGGCTTTTCGGCCTTTCTATCCATAAGCCATTTACGATACTAATTATTTTATTTAAAAAAAAAAAAAAAAAAAAAAAAAAAAAAAAAAAAAAAAAAATTTGTTTCACCTCGGGGGTCAGATTTTAGCCGGATGCACTCGAGTCGGATTCGAACTCGGGTCCTCTTGGTTAGCTGGCTGACATGCTACCGCCTAGCCTACCCGACCCCCCAGTCAAATAATTTTGAAAACGAAAACACAACACCAACAATTAATCAGTGAGTGCTAAAAGGCCATTTATAATAAAAGGCTAGTTTTGAGAAAAACACAATCTCTATCTCCAATTATATATTAACTATTGGAAAACTGATGAATCAATTTTCATCTAAAATTCAAGGGTACAAAAAGAAAAACATTACTCGATTTTCTTTGATGAAATTATAATTTCCTATATCTATATAAAATTCTCTAGTAGAAATAAGTATAATCCCTTCGAAATTCAAATATTTATTAAAAAAAAAAAATGGAAGCCTGATGATAATGGGAGACTCTTATCAACTTTCCACCTAAAAATCCAAGATAAAAAAAGAATCTTTTTTCGAGTTTCTTTGACGAAATTATAATTTCCTATATCTTTATAAAATACACTCTACTAGAAATAAGTATAATCCCTTCGAAATTCAAATATTTATTTTCTAAAAAAATTGGAAAACTGATGATAAGGGGGGACCCTTATCAACTTTCACCTAAAATTCAAGGGTACAAAAAGAAACTTTTTTCGAGTTTCTTTGACGAAATTATAATTTCCTATATCTTTATAAAATACTCTACTAGAAATAAGTATAATCCCTTCGAAATTCAAATATTTATTTTCTAAAAAAAAAATATGGATAACTGATGATAAGTGGGGACCCTTATCAACTTTCATCTAAAATTCAAGGGTACAAAAAGAAACTTTTTTCGAGTTTCTTTGACGAAATGATAATTTCTTATATCTTTATAAAATACTCTACTAGAAATAAGTATAATCCCTTCGAAATTCAAATATTTATTTTCTAAAAAAATTGGAAAACTGATGATAAGGGGGGACCCTTATCAACTTTCACCTAAAATTCAAGGGTACAAAAACGAATTTTTTTCGAGTATCTTTGACGAAATTATAATTTCTTATCTCTATATAAAATACTCTACTAGAAATAAGTATAATCCCTTCGTAATTAAAATATTAATTTTCTAAAAAAATTGGAAAAATGATGATAAGGGGGGACTCTTATCAACTTTCATCTAAAATTCAAAGGTAAAAAAAGAATCTTTTTTCGAGTTCCTTTGACGAAATTATAATTTCCTATATCTTCATAAAATACTCTACTAGAAATCTTCGAAATTAAAATATTTATTTTATAAAAAAATTGGAAAAATGATGATAAGGGGGAACCTTATCAACTTTCACCTAAAATTCTATAGGTATAGGGTTTTCGATTTTCTTTGATGAAATTATAATTTTTTACCCTATATCTATATAAAATACTCTACTAGAAATAAGTATATTCCCTTCCAAATCGATCATATGTATAATAGTTTTTTCCTATTCCATTGGCCACGGGAACTAGATGCCCATTTAGCGAAATCTGTTGTTTAATTACAAAGATTTTTTGAGTACATAATAATCTCATGTATGCCAAAAAGAGAAAAAGTGGCCTTTTATTAATGACTAATTACGTAATAACTGAATCAATTATAAAAATTTAAAATTTTTATTACTTTATTAACGTTTCACCAAGAACCTACACTATTCTCCCTTAACAAAATTGAATCAATTATCATGAAAACCCTTTTATTGTGTAGAAAATAATATCTCTTGGATTCTTTCCTTTGATCCACTCACTTTCAAATTTTGTTTTACCGATTTTTTACACACAATACAATTGCAGTGATTTCGTCTGGTAAACATTGTTTCAGGTTGTCAATATTTTGAGATGCATCAAATTTTCAAAATAATCTCTCAGCATATAATATCAATGTCAAACAGTGGCGTACCCTTAAAGTTTTCATGGGGGGGGGGGGGGTCGGGACAAAGCAAAATATTTAGTGGGAATTTTTTTTATTAAAACAAATAGTCCAGTTAAATTGTGTTTTTATCCGGAAAGTTTTGGGGTAGTTGTAATTTCTTTGATCCCTTATGTTTTTTGGTGTACTGAATCCGAATCTGAGATTTGCTAACAAAATTTCGTGACGGAACTTTGTCAAAAATGCAAAAAATATTAAAAAATCTCATTTTTGGCGTTTTTTTGCTTATAACTCGAAAACTATCAACTTTTCGTAAATAACCTTCCTATTCAAAATAAAAGTTCATAAAGTTTCCTACAAATTTCATCATTTAGGTTTTTTCTCCGACCAACCGTTCGGGCTCAAGCGCTAGTTGAAAATTGGCGTATTTTTTCTGTTTCCGCAAATCCCAAAAACTCGCACTTTTTTCGGTTTTTTCTCATTTTGACCATGAAAAACCACTCTATACATTTTTAAACTAGATTAAATTTGATACAATTTAAACAAAGTTTCATCTTAAATGGATAAATTCAATTTTTTGACAAAAAATCGCAGTTTTCCTTCATTAAATGAAAACCAGTCATCCTAGAACCTTGATTTCTGTCTCATTCTCTAGGAAATTTTGTTTACTTGAACGTTTGCTTGGACCACTTTTTGATAAAATTCTTACATTATGACACTTTTGAGGATTCGGATGAAATTCTTTGTAGGAAATTTGGGACATGGCCATTCTCAGTATTTATAATCCTTTGAAACATGAATAAACAGCTATTTATAAGATGTAGTAAATCGTCCTATTTCATTTGAGCCACACAATGTCAATTTGCAAACAGCATACCTAACTGGTTTCAGGAAAAAACGATCAAAAAATATCCAATATTTGGCTACTAAAATAGTATCAGTTGATTCTTCCCTTCAATCGATACTCTAGTCAAAATTGTATTCGAGAAATTATGAAAATGATCAATTCTCACTGGATCTAACCCTTTATTTCATATAAAATATAGGGTTGAAATAAAACTCATTACGATTGAAATGAAATACAAAAGATATAAAAGGAAGTGTTATTTTTTTATTAATTTGATTAGAAACGGATGTTAGTGGAAATGCAATTCCGTTTTAGTGTTCAATTAATTCGCATTTGACAAACTAATATTGACTATTTAATAAATAATATTGGTGTGATGTTTACAGCAGAGTTCATTTGCATATTCGATTAAAAATATAAAATATAACCAATCATTTCATTTTGATATTATTGATAACTGCGAAATTAGGAGAGAAATCATATAACAAAAAAGAGCCATAAATAATATACATAAATGATATATCCATGTATTATTTTATTATTATATTAATTTGTGTTTAAATAAAAATACTTCATTTTAATCAAAGTTTCAAAGTCTATTATACAAGAAACTTTGGATCCGAAAAATTGAGTATATTTACTGAAACTTTTAATAAAAATATTTTACTGAAACTTTTAATAAAAATATTTTACTGAAACTTTTAATAAAAATATTTTATAAAAAAATATATTTATTACATTTTTCAAAATTATAAAATAATGGGAAGGAAAAGTTTAATTTTTCAAAACTCATCATGTTCTGTTGCTCTCTATAAATGTTGGTTAATGGGAAATATTTGTCTGAGAAGTGTTTGAGGTATAGAAACTTGAAACCTGAATAATCTTTTCTAAAATAGTCTATGGAAAAGCAAACTATTTTCAAAGATTGTTACTACTTAAGTCCTGAATAAAAAACGTATTCAATAAAACAAATAAACTTCAAATTGTATATACTTTTCATTTTACTTATCTAATATCAAACTGAGCGAGCTATCGTGCCCATGTAGAAATTCGTTAGTGTAATGAATTGGATTCCCTAAAGGTCATCTTCGAAAAAGTTAATATTGTCTGAAGAAATCAATTCTGAAACTCGAAAAGATTCTCATTATTAAGTTTAACCACTTGGGCCATGATCAAAATAAAAATTAATTAATTATAACAAAATAAATAAACAAATCAATCGATTTTCTTAAGATATTGTTTAGGTAATCCAAAGTCATAAAAATGATAATGGGTAGTCAGAATATTTCTTATTGTTGCAATGTTAATTAGAGGTTTTAATAAAACTTCGAGATATGATATGCTTTCACCTAGAAGACTTGACGGAAATCGGGCTTAGAATAATTAGATAAGGCCTTAATTAATTAAAATAAAAGAAAACTTGGGTTGGTTTATGTATTTCGTTAAAGCTTGTTTTATTTATGCACAATAGACACACACTTAGAAAATAATCCAAATAATCACTATGATGTAATATACTTTTTTTAATGAAATTGATAAGAGAAGAAGTTACACCAAAGAGGTGCTTTCCCTAAAGGCCTGGGTTGGCCCCTCCATTGTGAAAAGAAGAAGAGGCTGGGCTGGCTAGTAGTCTAAAGGTATCTGTGGGTGCGGGTCTTAAACATCTGAAGTTTATAAGTCGCGGGGAAGACGGTGTCTGAAATCGAGTTCCAGTTCTAGGAGGTCATAGGGGTAAAAGCGTTGGCAAAAGCGCTGGTTCGATTCTTATCCAATTTGACGGCAAAGGGGTGCTGAGCGTTCGAAAACCACGTGTTTCTCACACTTTAGGAGGAATAAATTATTTCAGCTCTACTGACACCTACAAACACCATTATAGTATCAATAGTACAGGGAAAGGGCAGAAACTGCCTTACGGTGAGCCAGGGAGTCGAGTGAGTTAGTTAGGGCCGGGTCTCCTATTAGTTTAATTGGTCGCTTCTGAATTGCATCCAGTGTGGCAAGAGAACGCTTGGAGGCTCCACAGATGAGAGCCTTATTTGAGACAGGGGCGAATTTGAGCCTTATACTGTGTAAGAAGTTAGCTGGGCGTGATATAGAGTCTAGACCTAAATTGGAGACCAAGCTTGCACGCAGCAGCTTTAGCAGCGGTTGAGATATGGTATGGTCATTCCAAGAAAGCTCAGACCCAGGGTGACCTCCAACATTGAAATCTTATCACTGAATTCCAGTGAGTAAGAATCGAATGATATGTCTGGGAGGTTTCTATCGACGCGCCTAGAGATTAGGCAACACTACGTTTTCACTCTAATATAATTAACCAAGTTTTACTTATATTTTCAAATAAAAAAATTAATTCAACCTGACGAAGAAATCTTGAGACAATTATGAAATCCATTTAAATGCAAATAATATTTTTAAAGGTATTGAATCAAAGTTATTGGCTTTAAGATAGTGAAGAATCCTTAAGAAAATAAACTGCAACGGATCGTTGCTAAACTTTATCCAAATTCATTTGAAATATTAATATGTTTGTTCCTTTATTATTAATCAGATATCACTTTCAATTTGTAGTTCATGTTGACATTAATTAAAAATAATTCTGATTTAATAGTCGAGGAATAACCATTCTACATTGGATTTTTGACATTTCGGTTATTATTGTAACCATTCCTGAAGACATGGAGGAATCGACTTAAAATCAAAAATAGCCATCGATTCTCATCTAATACTTAAGGAATAACAATTCTACATTAGGTTTTTGAATAAATTATTTCAGCTCTACTGACACCTACAAACACCATTATAGTATCAATAGTACAGGGAAAGGGCAGAAACTGCCTTACGGTGAGCCAGGGAGTCGAGTGAGTTAGTTAGGGCCGGGTCTCCTATTAGTTTAATTGGTCGCTTCTGAATTGCATCCAGTGTGGCAAGAGAACGCTTGGAGGCTCCACAGATGAGAGCCTTATTTGAGACAGGGGCGAATTTGAGCCTTATACTGTGTAAGAAGTTAGCTGGGCGTGATATAGAGTCTAGACCTAAATTGGAGACCAAGCTTGCACGCAGCAGCTTTAGCAGCGGTTGAGATATGGTATGGTCATTCCAAGAAAGCTCAGACCCAGGGTGACCTCCAACATTGAAATCTTATCACTGAATTCCAGTGAGTAAGAATCGAATGATATGTCTGGGAGGTTTCTATCGACGCGCCTAGAGATTAGGCAACACTACGTTTTTCACTCTAATATAATTAACCAAGTTTTACTTATATTTTCAAATAAAAAAATTAATTCAACCTGACGAAGAAATCTTGAGACAATTATGAAATCCATTTAAATGCAAATAATATTTTTAAAGGTATTGAATCAAAGTTATTGGCTTTAAGATAGTGAAGAATCCTTAAGAAAATAAACTGCAACGGATCGTTGCTAAACTTTATCCAAATTCATTTGAAATATTAATATGTTTGTTCCTTTATTATTAATCAGATATCACTTTCAATTTGTAGTTCATGTTGACATTAATTAAAAATAATTCTGATTTAATAGTCGAGGAATAACCATTCTACATTGGATTTTTGACATTTCGGTTATTATTGTAACCATTCCTGAAGACATGGAGGAATCGACTTAAAATCAAAAATAGCCATCGATTCTCATCTAATACTTAAGGAATAACAATTCTACATTAGGTTTTGGACGTTTCAAGCTTGAGTTGTTTACCAAAAAAGAAATTAGTCTTTTTGATTTTAAGTCGATTCTTTCACGTTTTCAGTAGAGGTTACCATTAATAGCCAAAACATCAAAAATGGAATTCAATAAGGTTATTTCTATAGTATTAGATGAGAATCGATCGTTATTTTTGATTTTAAGTCGATTCCTCCATGTCTTCAGCAATGGTTACCAATAATAATCGAAACGTCAAAAACCTAATGTAGAATGGTTTTTCCTCAAGTATTAGATGAGAATCAATCGCTATTTTAGGTTTAAAGTCGATTTTTCTATGTCTTCAGCACTGGTTACCAATAAAAACCGAAATGTCAAAAATCCAATATAGAATGGTTATTTCTCAAGTATTAGATGAGAATCAATCGCTATTTTTGGTTTAAAGTCGATTTCTCTGTGTCTTCAGCAATGGTTACCAATAAAAACCGAAACGTCAAAAATCCAATATAGAATGGTTATTCCTCAAGTATTAGATGATAATCAATCGCTATTTTTGGTTTAAAGTCGATTTCTCTATGTCTTCAGCAATGGTTACCAATAAAAACCGAAACGTCAAAAATCTAATATAGAATGGTTATTCCTCAAGTATTAGATGAGAATCAATCGCTATTTTTGGTTTAAAGTCGATTTCTCTGTGTCTTCAGCAATGGTTACCAATAAAAACCGAAACGTCAAAAATCTAATATAGAATGGTTATTCCTCAAGTATTAGATGAGAATCAATCGCTATTTTTGGTTTAAAGTCGATTTCTCATAAGTGTCTTCAGCAATGGTTACCAATAAAAACCGAAACGTCAAAAATCCAATATAGAATGGTTATTCCTCAAGTACTAGATGAGAATCAATCGCTATTTTTGATTTTAAGTCGATTCAAAAATAATTCCTCATTTAAGTTTCGAGGAATAACCATTCTACATTGGATTTTTGACGTTTCGGTTTTTATTGGTAACCATTGCTGAAGACATAGAGAATCGACTTAAAATCAAAAATAGCGATTGATTCTCATCTAATACTTGAGGAATAACAATTCTACATTAGGTTTTTGACGTTTCGATTATTATTGGTAACCATTGCTGAAGACATGGAGGAATCGACTTAAAATCAAAAATAACGATCGATTCTTATCTAATACTAGAGGAATAACCTTATTGAATTCCATTTTTGATGTTTTGACTATTAATGGAAACCTCTACTGAAAATGTAGAAGAATCGACTTAAAATCAAAAAGACTAAATTCTTTTTTGGCAAACAACTCAAGCTTGAGAAAAATCGCACTTTTTGCCTCTCGACGAGACCCCATGTAATTTTTGGCAAAACCGTCACGTGCTAATATTCAACCTAATTGAATACTACAATTTGTGACTTTAATTGAGTCCATGGGTTCCGTAGTCTTTACCTGAGGACCCTTTGAAGCCACGCTTGCCCCGAGAGCGATTACAATACTTTACCCATGCTTTTGCATTGGATAAAGTAAAAATAGTAAAGTATTTTTCTTTTGAGCAAAAGACAGGCACTATTCATTTAATCCTTAGTCTGAATTGATAGAATAAGTCGTTATTTATTTATTTAAGCTGTTATTTATCTCTTTTAAAAAAACCTATACATTCATCATCACTTAAATGGAAGATAAAATAATTCTGTCAACTTAAGAGCCCAATCTTAGAATACCCCTGAAATAAGATTCTTAAAATTATCATAAAAATACATATAATATACGAATAAAATTGATTTTTAAGAGGTAAAGTACTCACATTCTTAAGATTTTTCGCTGTTATTTTTTTTCATTAAGTACATAGAGGCAAGTTCTCCACCTGAAAGAAGAGAATATCAATGATTAATAATTTAGCATATAAGTTATATTCAAAATGATAATTTGCCGAAAGTACCAAAAACAAAATTTCTAATTTGTAAGTTATTTTATATAAATTATTAGAAATAAATTAAAATTGTTTCTTCAGGAGAATCTAAACATGTTTATTTATTAGAAAGTATAGCTTCGAAGGACTTACATTCTCAGATTATTATAAAACTTTCAAATGAATATTTAATAGAATTTTAGTCGAAATTGATATTATTCCATTGAAAATAGTACAACTTACTTTAATTCTTCTCAAGAGAAGTATACTAAATTTTGAAGATATATTCAATGAAAAAAAGTGAAAACTTTATAGCATTCGCAGATGAGGTTAGGCTGTCGAATTATTAAAATATTCAAAATGTATTTATTGAAACAAATATTTGTTTGTTCGTTAAAATCTTTTCTCAAGGATCCGCGGGAAAATCTCAAAAAAGGACGATTTTCCCATTTTTGAACCAGAAGTCCTAAGCTAGAATCATTACAAATCATTGGAAATCCAAACATTGTGTACTAAAAAGAACTTTCCGTTCTCGAGCTTTTGTGATTAATTCAAACACAGAGAAGATATACGTCATATTCTATATGTTCCAGATAAATTCAAATTTAAAATTTAGGTTAGTTATTGGTTCTAGATTTTATATCTAAGTTTTAGTTCAAATCGCTCAAGCGGATAATTTGTTCTAATTATCAAAACTTACATATTAATTCTTAGTTTGTGGGAAGATTTATATAACTTCGCTTAAGAATATTTAGAAACTTAAATATCTTAGGTCCGATTCCTGAGTATTCTATTTTTTTTTAATTGACAAGTAGTATTACAAAAAAAAGAAAAAATATTATTTTAGAGCAAATTTTACTAATTTCTTCAAAGAAGGTATAGATATATTATGTACGATTACTTTTAATAATTATGGTGTGTGCAAGTCATGTCAGATATTTTAACAATTTTATTTTTCTAAAACTTTATAAAAAAATAGAGAATTCGAATTTCATTGATTCACTTTTATAAAAACAAAATCAAATTAGCAGTCCTTTCTAAATCTCATTGATGCTAGCGGGGAAAAACGAAAAGCAACAAATAATGCCAAGTTGCCGAAAAAATCCTCTAGCCAAAATTTGTGATTTTTCATTATTTTTATAATTACTTAAATCTAATTACATTTTTTTAAGCCGCTAATTTGGAATGAAAAATATTTTTTTTTCAAAACGAAATCTCCATTTAAGGGATGGAAGCGAATGCAGTGCCACGCAGGGCGCACGTCTCGCTTTTGATTCTTTTTAACAAAGGCAATTGCCGACATTTGACAAATCTCATTAACTTGATCATTTTCATTTTTCACTTGTGTAATTGCACAACACCAACGCGTCAACTAATTGCACATCGTGTTGTCTCTCGTAACTTGTTTCGTCCCTCTTCTGGTGATCTTCGATTGTTTCGATTGGACAGAAAAGCCATTTAGGCACTAAGTTCCGTTCACTTGGGAAAATGTCTGAGAAAAAAGCATGGCCACCCCCGCCTCTGCAATCACTTATCGAACCCTAGATATTTATTAAAAAACTCCAGCAAAGACTTGTTCCAAATAATTGAAGCGACGTACGGACTTACCTATAAAAAAATCTCCACCACACGAGGGGGTGGGGGGTTATTAGGGGGCAAGGGGGGTGAAATGTAACTTATGTACTAGGGAAATTGGGCTTTATTGTTACGTTAATCTTAGTTTAATCTGCTTCGCTATTTGTTGATGGGGTGGGTGTGTCCCTCAGTGTCTGATCCAAGTGGCACGTCCCTAAAATGGAGAATGAAATCTTAGGTGATGAGTGAAGGATGTAGGGAAATGGGCTTCCTGGTACTGAATGCTATAAATAATGTTATGCAGACCAGCGGTTATGATAAACAATGATATAGTTTTTATTCCTTAGCAGTACAATTAGTTGAGGTGAGGTTAGAGAGTGTCGTACTACGGCAAACTCAGTTTGGGTCCAGCGGGATTGTTGATGGACTCGTCGCTGCTGAAGAACGTCCAGTGAGAATAATATATATATAATGTGGTTTGAGCGCCGACTTCGAAGGTGTGCTTCTCGGGTCTCAATGTAGATAATTATATATATATCAGCGGTATGCGCCTTGTATGCCGGAAGTCCTGTAATGCTTAGCGATGAACGTGTACCATTAATACTGGGCCTTAGATGACGAAGAGTTACTCGATGAAGAAAAGAATATAGAACATATATATATATATATACCGGAGAAGTTGCAGCTTTTGGCTCTCTCGCTGTGGTAATAATAATAGAATGTGTATTGTCAATTCAGCCTCACTCATGTCATGTCAATGACTTGCGGGAACTTGAATATAGCAGTATTTGTGTAGATATATTCTGAGCGCTGATAGCAGTAGATGCTCACTCTCTCTCCCACAGCAATGACTTGCGGAACTTGAATATAACAGTATATGTGTAGGTATATTCTGAGCACTTCTATGGCAGTAGATGTCACTCTCTCCTGACAATGACTGCCAGAACTTGAATATAACAGTATTTGTGTAGATATATTCTGAGCACTTGATAGCAGTAGATACTCACTCTCTCTCCTGACAATGACTGACTTGCGGAACTTGAATACTAACGAAGGCGTGTTGTGTAGATATATTCTGAGCACTTGATAGCAGTAGATGCTCACTCTCTCTCCTGACAATGACTGACTGTCGAACTCACTCAAGTCAATGCTCTTCTATGTTGTTAATCGTTGGTCATTTACTATGCCTTCCCAGAACTCATGAGTTTCCCTTGTTTGATGATCAATTGATTGCCTCAATTAGACTTAATGATGAATAAAAATAAGAATTTAATCAATTACAAAAATAAATTATGGTTCAATCCACAGGACCATTGCCTTCCCACTGATATCCGTCTTAAAAATGTAAAAATAACAACCAAACCAAGTTTATCCATTTATCTCTCCCCTATTATCATATTCATTTCTTATTACTTTCATTTGTTGTATATATATAATTTGTTCAATAAAATCTCCGCGTTAATTCTAATAAAATTTCATAGCCCCCACCTTCTTATAAAATATAAATTTACTAGTCCCCATTAAATTCTTAATTATATTATTTCCCATAGTTTAAATAAATCTATTATTAATTGCATACCATTAAAATCACTAATTCATTCGTTCCCAGTAAAAAGTAAATAGACCAATACATTAATCCGATCTATTAAATTCACTTTTATAAAATCAATCGAGTCCTCCTATAATAATTGTAACTTCTCTTCTCCCTAATTTTATCATTCA